>SOPI01000572.1:0-73051 GCA_021307395.1 Trypanosoma vivax | reverse complement strand
TCGAGAGGCAGTTCAGGATTGTAAAACAATTTTTCACCGCACTGAAGAGCATCGCCGTCGCACGCGAGCTGAAGGAAGGGGCGGAGGTGACGAGTGGGCAGGCGGCCGCGTACGGTGTGGCTGGCAACATTACGCTAGGCGAAGTGGAAGAGATGTGCAGCACTGCGAGCCGCGTGGCCGTCAACGCCACCGATGCCCTGTCGCGCTGCGACCCCCTGCCGCACACCTTTGCTCAGCTCCGTCCTGTAGTGCAGGGTGCGAGGCCGTGCGAGCAGGACATTGCTAACGAGCGCGCAGTGCTGGTGCACACGACTGTGGGAACATCAAGTTGAGCTTTCCAAATATGAGCGAGTGGGCGCGAGTGTCGATGGACTTGTGGGAAAATCAGTGCAGACTCCTGCGGAAATTCTGCCCAAGTGCGAGACGTGGAACACGACCGTGGACTACTGCAACTCCCTCGTGGAGGGGTTTGAGTCTTCTGTGAGCCGCACTAACAGCGAGCGCACGCACGTTGAGACTGAGCTTGGTGGTGTGTTTGAGCTGATTGCGACGGCTGAAAAGAGGCTGAAGGAGGCGGAGGACGTTGTGGAGAAGGAAAGCGAACACTGCCTGCGCTCTCAGGCGGTGCGTGGTGATTGCTTGTTGATGCAGCTGAAACACTGCGGCATGCGGTGTATTCTTCCATGCGAATCAGTATGTAGCTGACGCTGCCCGTGCGCATGGCATTCCGAGGCGGTGTGCACGATTGGGTGATGCGTGATGTCGTGGCATCTTTGGCACACGACATGAAGCACGAGCAGATCACCAACGCGAGACACGTCTGATTTGTGCGCGAGGTGTCTGCGACCACCGCGTCTCCTCATCCCGCCACTGCCACCGCTCGCAGTTGGACTCGCTTGCACGTTGCAACACAGCCGGACGCTGTTGGCGCGCTGCCGCTGTTGAGGAATCCGAATGGCGCTGATGTGCCGCAGAGTAACAACAAGAGCACTGGTGCGAGGAAGCGCGAAAATGCCGTGCTGTTTTTGTGGAATTCAGCGCTGCGTGTCCGCGGAGCCCGTGCGTCAGCGGAGGAGACGGTGCGGAGTGCGCGCGACGAGTTTTTACTGTTGAGCTTCACACCGCTGCACGGGCTGCTGCTGAGCTTGCAATTGCATTTGCTGATGTGGCGCGCTGGCTTGTCTCCCTTTGGGCCTCGCCCCTTCCCACCGTCTCACTCCTATGTGGCTTGCTGCTTGCATCATGAATTATTTCCGTGACTCATTGCTCATGTGCGTTGTCAAGGTGCGAGTATTCTGTTTCGCTCGCAATATCGCTTTCGCCCCTTTTGTTGTCTGGATAACCGAAATGATTTTCTGTGCATCTATCTTTTTTTTCTTTTTGTTGCGCGTTGTGCTTGTGTGTTGCGTCGCCCTTTACTCGCACCACTTGCATCAAGAGGTCATGTGGACCCTAGTGAGCGTCCATCCGCTTGTGCACCAACGTGCTTGGTTGCAGGTGAGGTGTGGTGAGCCGCCAGTGCCGCCGCTCATGAAGGCGTGTTTGCGCTGCCTCCGCTTATTTCCCTGTACTGTTTCCCCAACGTGTGCCATGCCTCGCTGCTGGTGGCTTCACAATGCATCAGTGGGAGCGAGCAGGCGCGCTGGCATTACGTCTATTCGCCGCGCGTTTACTCGTGGCGACAGAACAGTTCTCCATGTCTGTTGACGGTGAGGTGGCGAGTTTGAAGCAGGCAGGAAGTCGCATTACTTGCGCCATTCAGCCAGCAGTGCGCGCAGGAAACGCTGACGCCATGAGGTGAAGCGTGCGCGACAGCACCACTATACAGAATGCCGCTTAGTGCGGCGCGCCGCTGGCTGAAGTTCTGCTCCGTGGATGTTGGGCTGCGCGCCTGCTGGTGTGTCCTGGCTTGCCGTTGCTGCGACGCACGCGCGGTTTGGAACTCCTGCAGAGTTGTGGCGAATGCTTCGCTGCACCACTGCCACTCGCTGTTGCGTGCCTGTTCGCGTTAGGTGCCCTCGCTGCTCGCACACGCGACGCGCCGGCAGGGACGCGCGCTGATGACGCGGTGGCCGAGGGACCACGCCCCGCCGTGGCCATCGCACTGCCCGTCCATCTGCGTGGGCGAGGGCGGTGAGAGGAAGCGCAGATGACTGAGGTCGCACAAGCCACGCTGCTTGCCTGTGTTGTGGGAGCAGTCGCGCGCGTGTTGTAGCACTGCCAATGCGGTGCAGACTCAAAGGAGGTGGTGTGCCGTGCCGCTGCGCTGAAGGAGCTCCTCTTGCCGCGTGGCTGGTCAGGCTGCTGACCGCGTGTCGAGCAGCAGCACACCTTGCGGTGGCACTGCGGAGAGCAACTGCGCTCGAGGCGACAGTGGAGGCAGCAGCGCTTGTGGCTGCGCTGTTGGACGCTTGTTCCGCTGCTTGCGGTGATGCTGGTGCGACGGCGCGAGTGCGCTCGCACGGCAGGCGGACACACGCGTGTGCAAGATGTGCCTGTGCTGATAACTGCGTTGTGTGCGTTGTGACACGCGGGTGCGTGCGGTGTCTGCTGTGGAACTTACTTTCCATTTTGTGGCATGCTGCTGTTTTCCAGGATGAGGCACAGCCGCAGCGAAGAGGAGGTGATGCGAGCAGCGTTCCCCGTGCTCAGCTGCTGCACTGCGATGCGCGTGTGCCATAGCGGGGTCACCGCGCTGCACGAGGGCGAGTGCCACCTCCATAAGAGGCAAGCGAATGAGTGTGGCTGTGCGTGCGTGCGCGCCTTGTGTGTTCCCTGTCGCTGTCCCCTTGAGCTGCTTCGAGCCATCGCCCTGTGCGTGGCAGTGTGGTGCTGCGCTCGTGAGGCTTGCGTGCGCCCGTTGCGTGGTGCGTCTGGAGGCTGTTGCAGTGCGGTTGCTGTGCGAAGCGCTTGATGCGACACGCGGTGCCTTGCACAGGTCATCGCTCGACTGCTGTGCTCGCCCCCACGCACGTGCACGCCGCACACGCCTGGTGAGCACGTGACGCGCCGCCTGCTCAGTCCGGCCGTGCCCACACCAACGCCCTTCCCTCCTGCGCGCCCCGCCACTGGCCGCGGCGCATACGCCACTTGTTTCGCAATCCCTCACACCATTTGCTTCCATGCCTCTCCCCTTCCTTCTTGTCTGCTCATTTCCCTAATGTGAAACCCCTGCGCACACTGGAAGCAGGAAGGCCAAGGTGAGGTATACGGGCGCAGGCATGGCTGGACGCGGTCGCCGCGTGAGGCAAAACGAGGGTGGTAGTGCGAGAGAGCCTCCCCTGTCGCGGGCGCGTGTGGAGAGCGTGCCTGGCCCGCTGTGGACGCTGAACAGTCGTGTGGGTGATGTGTTGTTGGATGGTGCTCGACCACCTGACAACGTCATGCTGCTGAGCGAGTGTCTTGAGCGTGTTCGCCATCGTGGAACAGATATTGATGGCAACGTGAGGATGGACGTCGTGATCCAGGAACCAGAATTTTACATTCCTGACGAACACACACGCAGACGCATCTTGAGCCTTCCTGAGTGTCAGACGTACGCGCTTGTTTACAGGGCTGTCCCACTGCTCAGAAGAAAAGGAATAACGGGTCTCCTTCAGTGGGGCGGTGCTGATGAAAATGCGGACGCCAAGCGCGCAGTGAGAGACGCGTTGGCGGATGACGGGCTGTGGAACACGGTCTGTAGCTTGCTGGATATTGCGTTTAATGCTGCGAAGGATGCTGGGGCGAGGGGGAAAGTTGTGATGTCCGAGAGCGAAGCGGCGAAGGTTATTCCTGGCGCCTTCGAGTCCGTGTTTGAAGCGAGGTGGAGTTATGTGGAGTCTGGCCACGTTGATATGCCCCTGGGATTGAAAATATTTGACGGTACTGTGGACGGTGTGGTTGTGCCGCCAGTTTGGTCGTTTGCTGAGGTGAATGAAATTTCTGGTGTGGATGAGCTGGAGGTTCTGGATTTAGAGAGTGACGGTGAGCGTGATATGGCGGCAGAGCATGAACGGGACAGAGTTGCTGCTGGCCAACATTGTGTTGAAATTTTCGTGTTGACGTCAGCAATGGGCTGGCCATACACCAAGTTTATTCCTACTAATGCTCGTTGCGTGTTTGTGCGCCGCGAGATGGTGCGCGTGTGGCGCGTTGTTGAGGAACAAATTCAGATGTGGCCGAACTGCACGCATCAGTGCCTCAATAAGCCGTATATTTTGCTTGGGACGCCCGGGATCGGCAAGTCGTTTGGCTGCGGGTCGTACCTGCTGCACGAGCTGCTGCACTACGACGCGGCGAAGGTGCCTGCTGTCGCGTATTTTGTGGGTGGCTCCGCGTACATCTTCCACAAGACCGGCGCCATGGCTGGGCGAGTTGTGTTTTATGAAGAGGCGAGGGCTGCCATAACTGCAATGAATGAAATAACAGCAGGCAACATGAAAATCGAAGGGACTAAAATCAACGAAGGCCAGAGGATGGGTGGGGAGAT
Source organism: Trypanosoma vivax (assembly GCA_021307395.1). Classification (NCBI taxonomy): domain Eukaryota; phylum Euglenozoa; class Kinetoplastea; order Trypanosomatida; family Trypanosomatidae; genus Trypanosoma; species Trypanosoma vivax. Next base: position 68,580 of record SOPI01000572.1, on the reverse strand, counting down.
GGACGGCTACATAATATTTGACGTATCCGGGACGTTCGTGCCGTACTCGCAGTTTCTGTTGGTTAGGTGGGGCTGTATTGTGCTGTCGTCACCTAACACGAAGAAGTTTGCGGAATGGGCAAAGCAGAACAGTGCGCTTCCCATTTACATCAACTGCTACTCGAGGCGCGAGATAATGGCGTTTCACGCGTTTCAGGAGCGGTGTGTGCTGCGAACAGACGAGGAGTACGTTGGTGCGAGGGAGCAAATAGAGTCGCGCTGGACGGAGATCAGGAGGCGCATTCGTGAGGTTGGCCCGCTGCCGCGTCATATCTTTGACTGGACACTATTTGACAATAGGCTCAGGAAGTTGAGAATGCGTTGGAGGGTATCACAGAAATCGATATGGAGCGATACGTGAAGATTTTTTTTGGGGGCAAACAATGGATTGAAGACGGGACGACGCACAAGATCATCAGGCTCGTGTGGAGTTCGATTGACGGCCACGAGAGCTGCCGTAATTACCCCGCTTCGGTTGTAATTGCAAGGGAACTGATCAGCCGCGTGGCTCGCCACTTTGCCGGGGCGTCCTGCCTGCTAAAGATGCTGAGGATGCCCGGTGTTGACGGTGCGGCGGTGCTAGAGAAGATTGGGGTGTGCGCCTTCATGTATAGGAGCGTTGTGGACGAGCTCGTCGGCAAAATGAAGCACCTCCCCAGAACAGGCGGCGCGGCGCGGCGCAGCGTGCTGGCTCGGGTGAATGCTGCTGACCGCTATGCCCAGGACCACAGGATCGTTGGTTTCGGCTCTGGAACACGCCAGCAGGGAGCAAAGTTGGATAGGAACAGCCTTAGGCCCCGTGTGCTGTACATACCGGACATTCCGAACTTCCCCGTGGTGGACGGTTTCTACTTTGTGGAGGCGCCGCCGGAAGATGGTGTTGCTGGCGGTGGCGGTGCGGGTGGCGTGCGCTGGCGGAACTGGACCTTCGTGGGTGTGCAGGTGACGAAGGCGGGAAAGCATGGCACCGACTGTGGTGCGGTGGCCTCCTTCATGAGGCGAATGGAGCAGTGCATTGTGGACTGGGAACAGCTGAAGGGCCAGATATCGTGGGAAATCATTTACGTGCAGGGCAGGGACTCCATCGCAATAAACCGGCGGCAGGTGTGCAAGATGATCGCAACCGAAGACGGACAGAGCGATAAACGCGTGCTGACGGATGAGGGGAGAAGAAGGAGGGAAGAGAGGGCCCAGTTGCTGAGGGAACATCAGAGTGCACTGGCCTTCTGGGAGACTGTTGAGCAGTACCAGGTGAAGCTAGATTCCGAGCTTCTCACAATGATTTCTCGTGCTGCTGAAATTGGTGAGCGTGTGCTGGTGGATCGCGCAGGGATTGCTGTTAAGGTTCGTAGAAAAGCTGGAGCCAAGCAGAAGTGCAGCAGAGCGTCCTTGCCCGCCTGAGTGCCATTCGCTCCAGCCAGGCATGTGGCGCATTGCGACGGGTCTAGCCGGCTGAGTGTGGCGATGGGTGTTGTGATCATTTGAGGGTCGCGGCGAGCATCATCAGTTGGGAGGTGCTCAGCCGGCCCTAATCACGCGGTCGCGTTTGCACGCCTCACGTGGGAACAAGTGCCGGCGACTGCACGCCACACCACCTGAAAGGCTCAGGGATGGGCCGCTGAAACTGGGGGCCGCGAATGACCTCGCAGCGTGTAGTGTGCGCAGAGGTCACCTGGATGTGGAGCTGTTCGTGTTCTGGCGCATAAAAAACGAAGCGCATATACACCGGAGAAACAGCTGTGACACTTGCAACGTGCTGCACTTTGCCCGCCACGTGCCAGGCCCCAAATCAAATGTGAGGCATTGCGGCGGGTGCGCACGATGGCACGAGTTGACAAACGCTACTCGGCTACGGTGAGCGCGGGCGTGTGGTTATGCGCTGGGATACTTGCACGCCATAATAACTACGCAAGTGATTCGCATGCTTGGGGTGAAGGTGCGTGAATTCGGATGCTTTAGCGACGAGTTCGTTAGCCAAGCACTGAAAGCTACACTGGGCGCAGCGGGTGGCCTGAGTGCCGTTGCCTCGAAGGGCCTGAGGCATGCGGCTAAGAAATCACCGCCAAGCGCAAGCGGTTCGCGCGCCTCTTTCAGTTGCGAGCGTCAGCGTGCCCAATTAATATAGCAAAGGAGGGTGAGCACGCAGGGAAGAAGGACGCTCGCGTAATGCACTGGATGGAGCTTCAAACAAGACGTTGGTGTTAAACGATGCGAGGGCGAAGGGGCGTCGCGGTCGCCGGCTAGTTGCGTGCTAGACCGCGATCGTATGAAGCCCCTTTAAGTGGCTCTCCACCGGAAAGCACCGCTGAGAGACGTGTTGGAGTTCGTGACCGCACTGCAGAACGAAGATTTACCGAGCTGGCTTGGCAACGCTCGGTGGTCGCTCACAACTGTGTGTGGCACCTGTCTCCGCAGTTTTCACACACGGCGTGGAGGGAAGCGCCATGGCCGCGCACAATTTCGACGGGGCTTTGGCAAACGCACGTCGCTGCCTTGCGAGTTTCTGCCCGCGACGTGTGTCAGTTGGCCACAGAAAGCAGCTGTGGGAGCTGGTTCCGCAGAGGCTGGGCAGCAGGGGGCGACTGATGAACGCTGAGGTATGTAATGCGGCAAAAATGGGTTGAGGTCACGCATCACGCAAGCTTGTTAAATTGGTGCGGGTGCGTGGAGGATTAAACGGTGAGACATACAGGTGTGCACCCCTTTCACCAGTGATCCGCGGCAGAGTTCAGTGTATGATGCTTGGACGGATTTCAAAATCGTGGGTGTTGCTTGGCGGCCCTATGTCTGCAGACTGTCGCGCAGCTGTTGGATTGGAGCTTCTGTCGTTCGATGCTTTCCTGCATAGTGATGTGACAAGTTGTTGATAAGCTCGTGTATCTGCAGCGTGACGGCGAGGAACGTCAGAAGAAGAGAAAGAAGTTGTCGCAGCCAATGAGAAGCAGCTTCGACTAAAAGGAAGGGCGTGCCTGGGGACGGCTGCGAATGGGTCCGCTAAGGAGCGCAAGTACCACGTGCTGTACAGACTGTGTGTTCCCAATTTTCCTGTGGCTGACGGTTTGTTTTTTGTCGAGGGCCACGGCGCGTCAGGCGAGAGTGGCGGTGCGCGCAGCACGTAGTTGTGGTGCCCACCAGCCAAAGACCATTGTCCTGCTGCACGCAACAAAGGCACGCAGCCACCACACCGAGACGGGCAAGCTGCTCAAGTTGAAGGACATGCTGAGGCGCGAGTTCCAAGACTGGGCTGATTTCTCCAAAAACATGCGGTGGGTGATCGTGTACGTGCAGCACCCCGACACGCAACTGTTCGAGAAGCGGCAGAGGTGCGACCGCACAGAAGTTAAGAAAAACAGAGGCGAAACCGACGAGGAGTGTAATGAGCGGCAGGCTGCGCATGACGCCGAACAAGTCTTTTGGGAGACGGAAGTGGACCAGTACGCTGTGAGGGTTGTCGACGGTCTGCTTGCGGCGCTTATCCTTTGTCTCAACGCGAAGTGACGTGCGTTGAGGCACCCGAACGGAATGTTGATTAGGAGCGCGTGCCACTGGCACTGCTCGTGCTTGCTTTGCAACCGGTGCCCTCGCTTCCAGCGCAATAGGCTGGGACGCAAAGTGGTGCGCGCGTGTACGCATCGTTGCGGTGGCGCTAGGGCACATAATGCTTACGATTTGTCTGATTCTTTTCTAGTCAGTGTGACTACTTGCAAACGTGTAGGGCTGGGACATTCGCTAGGCGTGGTGGTGGCGAGTGTTTTGCGACTAGAGAGCGACAGTGCGATAACTTTTCCTGGATATCTACCCTCCTTTAGCTTAAAATGCCACTCCCGCTCCTGTATTCGCCGTGTAAACGAGCATAGGTGGCCCCATTCCCTCTACCATAACGACTGTCGTTGAACTAGAGCCCTGAGTTGATATTTGTTCTCCTGTAAGTCATTTTGATGTGCCGTTGGTGCCGTGTATTGCTTTACCAAAGCAGTTTGCGGTGGTTACGCTAATTTACGTCTTTGACGCCACCGAAGAAACTCTGTTGATGCAAAACATTGAGTAGATTGCTGACACACTTTTTTGGTCCTTCTCTGCTTTTTCAAGCCTCAGAAGGCAATTTAGAAAGGCGCATAGTACTGGGTGGTTGCGTGTTGGTTCAGACCGCCACGGGCATTGAGGCGTGCGGCCAATGCTTAGTCGCTTCTACCGCGGAAGGTCCGGACCCTGCTCATCTGCCTGAGAAGTCTGGCGGTGAGCATTTCGACAGCTGTAGGAGAGCGTGGTGCCGGTGTCTCGTGCTTGTGCGGTGTTCGCTGAGGCGGTGAGGGGTGTGGCTTGCAGTTGAGCCTTTGCCAGCTGACTGGCTGTGGACATGGCCACTGGCGGTGCTGTAGCAGGCCTTCCGTGGGTATGGTGCCACAAGTTGCGCGCACCTAGACGCGACTGTTAAGCACCCGCCACGCAGGAGACGTCGCCGCACTACCGTCAGCGGTGCTTGCACTTCCGTCCTCTCGCAATACCCCAACACGCTGCCTCCTTTTCTCGCAATACAAGCGTGAGCGCATGGCATTCGCAAGATGAAAGTCCGTCGTGGAACTTTTCACAAGCCCGGTGTGTGTGTTTCGCTGGTCATTAGGCGCCAGTTTGTGTGCCACCGTCGTCACTTTAATTGAGAGGGATGTGACGGCGAAGCAGATCGCTGAATAGCCGCGTGTGGTGGATGTCGGTTTCGCCAACAAGGCCCCACTTGCTGGGCGCATTATCCACAGGCGCGTGTGCTGTAGACGCATCTGTGACACTGAATGTGCGCTTGATCGTGCGCTGCCAGAGATGTGGCGGGTTCACCTGCTGTGTTTTACTGTTTTCACGGCAGTGCTGAATAGCGCGTGCTGTTCCGTCTCTGAGCCTCAAAGCTCCCGCGCGGTGCAGTATTTTCCGTGTGCGCCGCATTCCCTTTAGACCTTGTGCGCTCCACCATGCTCTGTCGATGCGCCGCTGACGCGCAATCGCTAGCCTCGTTTACTCCTCTTCGCACCCGCGCCATCCTCCAGTCCTTTCTTATTTCGACAATTTTTTCTGCGATTAGTGTCGCTCTGGTATGCTGTTAAACATGTCTCTGGACGACGCGTGTCGCGATAAATAACTGAGAACACACTCCGCTTTGCATTGGTGTGTCGTCGCGTGGTATCTTTCACTTCCACGCCCCATTGCCGCGCGTTTACATTTGAATCCTCTCCTTCCTCTTACTTTTGCTTCCGCCGTGCGGAGTTCCGCGTGCTGATTTATTTTTGACTCACGGGTTTCCGAAGCACGTCAAATCCGTCCCGTGCGCCGTGTTGTTCCGTTCGATGGTTTCATATCTTGTCTGGTGTCGCAAAGGTCCCGCGTTTAGTTGCAAGGTGCTGAGCCCTTGTCGTTTGTTGGCCTCTGAGCGCCTTATTTTTGTATTTATTTACGTAGCCCACGCTCTGCTTGTTATGGCGGCGCTGTTGAACGCAATGTTGCAGAAGGGCCGCCGCTGATGTGATTTATTGGAGGCGCTGGCTCTCTTAAAGTTTCGCCTCGCATGCTGGCGTTTCATGCACTGCGCGAGTTCCGTACTGAGGTGCTTTCGCGAAACCTGCAGTGCCCCATTTTTCCGGTGACCCGCTTTCTTTGCGGCACGCGGCCTCAGCGCGGCGTTTTGCCAGCTGCTGTCGCGCGGCATTTGGTGGCCAATAGGGTTGGCGTCTCATTCACTGAGACAGTGTGTTCGTGCAGTCTTTGCTTTTGTCATCTTGTCGACTTTTCATTGGTTAAGTTAGTGTTGAAATTTCGCTGTAAATTCTGAGAATCGGTCTCTGTGAGATTTGTGGTGGCCGTATTCCTTGTGCATGCGCTGATGCGAAGCGCTCGGCCATGGCAACACGGAGCAGCACCGCTGTGCCTTGACTTGCTGCTGCTGCGTGGTGGCGTGTGCTTTCTTGTCCGCGTAAACATGGCGGCGCATTTAACGGCGTGTTGGTCGTGCGTTTTCGGACCGCGTTCCTTTGCACACATTTCTTGATTTGGCGCGACGTTGCCAGCGCGACGTCCGTGCCCGTCTTTCCGAGACATCTCGGCCCGAGCAGCGCGTCGGTTCTGGCGGCCAATGCCTCGAAACGGCGTTGCGGTTTGCGTGCTGCCCGCAAAGCCAGGTGTGCAGCGCTGTACGCGATCGCAAAAACGGGGCTTTTTCACAGAAGCGCTGCGTTCTCCGCAACGACGTTCTTTAACGCCTTGCGTTTTCGAAGTCCGTGCGCACATGTTTGTTGCCGTGTGTTCCGCGCTGCTTTTTCTAGGCCTTGCATCCAGTTGTAAATAGCTGTGCACGCATGGTCAATGTTTATTGAACGGCCTTTCCTTTGCTTAAGCGGCAATTGTAAAAGAAGGCTCGCGACGCACACCTTTCACGCGCGAGGGCTGACAGGAGACGGACGGTGCGTTGCTGAAACTGTGCGACGTTTCAATTTGTTTACGTGAAACGGACAAGGCAATATTTTGGAATTCCGATGGCAAGCATAAGACATACACAAGGAGCTGGCGCTCATCTAGAACAGGGCTGGCACAGCCGCAAGACGCTGCCGGCGGTAAATAGGGCGTCGCAGAGTCACACGCGGCATCAAACTGCAAGTGAAAACTAAGGCAGTGAAATCCAAAAGCATAAACAAGAGAGACGTTGGGCGTAGAAAAGCAACACAAAAGACACACTAAAAAACGGAGGTGAGCCGCTGTAGCTGCGGGGTAAAAATGTATTTAGTGGCAGCAGCTTGGGCTCCTGCACACCATTTTCGACGAGAAAAAAATGAATAAATTATGAATAGGGCTTTATGGTGCACTTAATTCGGCGAGTTTAATAAAACGTGGTCCATGCCGAAGGCTGCATTTAAAATGCGCGAGGTGACTGGACCGTGCTGGCCGTGATGTGATGATCAGGATCAGGGTGGGGTGTGCTTGTGTAACCGTGCCGAGGCTGTTTTCTTTTTTGTTGCTTGTTGTATAATCCAATGTCTCCCTCGCCCCGCTCCTATCGCTCCAGCGTGTCACAACGCGGATTTTAACAGCGACGCAAGCTTCCCTGACACAGCCATAACGCTAATCGCGGCACCGCGCCGGCGCCTCGCCGAGTTCAAGTGCAGCCGCTGCAACAAAAACTCGGCACGGCCACAACGGCACACCACCCATCGCAGACCTCGAAATGGTGTTCATTTGCTCGATCTTTTATATTTCAACGCCAAGTTGCCGTTTGTGCCTCAGCCCTTGTCAAGGGCTGTGCCGCTGCGCTTCCAACAGGGCCAGTGCTCGCCACTGCTTGCGGCGCCCTTTTCCCAGCCGCACACCGCTTATTGCTTGCAATTTTGTTTTCTTCTCTTGCCGTTTGGTCCTGTGGTTTTAATCTGCGCGCGGCTCTTGGGCTCTCCGTTTTTGCCGCGAGCCATTGCCCCGTGCCGCCGCTCCTTCCGCACATCCGCATCCCCGCTCCCGTCCGTGCGCGCTCACAATTTACAGATTTATGGAAATCGCGTTTCCATGCGCGCATCGAGTCCGCGCAGTTTCAGCAAGGACTTGCGCTTCCACCTCAGCTTTAAAGTGATGAAAGGCATGCATTTGCACGCTCTCCTCTCTTGTACGGATGTTGTTGGGACGGAAATGGCGCCGCCCAGTGAGCATCATTCTCGCGAACGCGTCTTTTTACAACTGAAAACAAAGCTCGGTGAGTGGACGCGCACTCGCATATGCCAGCCCTGATTGCACGGACTTCAAAAACGCAAAAGGGTAAGAGCGACGCTCTGGAAACCACGGCGCTTCTCGGACAGCGCGCAACTTTCGCACCACACACTTCAGTGCGGCGCCAAGCTTCCATGCAGAGGACGGAAAGGCAGCCAGGCTGCAGGGAAGAAACGGGACCCAGCGGCACAGCTCTGGGCAGCCATGGGCGAGCAGTTTGCGCCAGCACACAGCCAAGGCGCGCAGCCCGACGCACGTCTCGCGCCAAGGCTGGGGCGATGGCGGCGGGAAGGTAAAAGTTTTAATCAGAGCGCAGCGAACACGATGACAAAGCAACAGGCAGCGTGAACACAGCAGCCAGGAGACGGAGGCTGGCAGTCCAGCCCTGCAGCCCGCTGAACGCCGCGCTGAGGCAGTGTGTCGCAAAGAAAAAACGATCATGGGAAAAATGGGAAACTGCAGCCTTCAAGAAAGTGCCTCAGCGCGCAGCTCGCAAAGCAAATGGCGCGCCGCCATGGAGGAGACAACTTTCAACGAGCCTGCGAACACCGCAAATCGCGACGCGGAACGCCGTTCAGCAACGTTGCGAAACACAGCGGGCCTCTGGGAAGGCGAGCGTGGACTGCGCAAGCATAAGACGCTCGAGCTCCACGAGTGCCGCGAAGAACGGGGAAGGTTTCGACGCCTTACAACTGAACGGGGCACCGCAACCACAGCAAGCAACCAAACAGCACATGGAGCCATCAAATGGAGCAGCGGCGACCATGGCGCACTGGACGGCCTGAATGTGTTGCGCGATTTGGCGTGTCGCAAATGGATCCGCAGAGAGGCAAGCGCGAAGTGCAAGGCACAAGGGAGATGAGGGCTCAAATGCACAGGCGGGGCCCTGTGGCTTGGCGGCGAGAGATGCCGCACAGCGTGGCAGTGCAAGCCGCAGTGCCTCGCAGTTGGTGGTTATCGCAGCACACATCGTCCAGAGACATGTTTAACAGCATACCAGAGCGACACTAATCGCAGAAAAAATTGTCGAAATAAGAAAGGACTGGAGGATGGCGCGGGTGCGAAGAGGAGTAAACGAGGCTAGCGCTTGCGCGTCAGCGGCGCATCGACAGAGCATGGTGGAGCGCACAAGGTCTAAAGGGAATGCGGCGCACACGGAAATATTGCACCGCGCGGGAGCTTTGAGGCTCAGAGACGGAACAGCACGCGCTATTCAGCACTGCCGTGAAAACAGTAAAACACAGCAGGTGAACCCGCCACATCTCTGGCAGCGCACGATCAAGCGCACATTCAGTGTCACAGATGCGTCTACAGCACACGCGCCTGTGGATAATGCGCCCAGCAAGTGGGGCCTTGTTGGCGAAACCGACATCCACCACACGCGGCTATTCAGCGATCTGCTTCGCCGTCACATCCCTCTCAATTAAAGTGACGACGGTGGCACACAAACTGGCGCCTAATGACCAGCGAAACACACACACCGGGCTTGTGAAAAGTTCCACGACGGACTTTCATCTTGCGAATGCCATGCGCTCACGCTTGTATTGCGAGAAAAGGAGGCAGCGTGTTGGGGTATTGCGAGAGGACGGAAGTGCAAGCACCGCTGACGGTAGTGCGGCGACGTCTCCTGCGTGGCGGGTGCTTAACAGTCGCGTCTAGGTGCGCGCAACTTGTGGCACCATACCCACGGAAGGCCTGCTACAGCACCGCCAGTGGCCATGTCCACAGCCAGTCAGCTGGCAAAGGCTCAACTGCAAGCCACACCCCACACCGCCTCAGCGAACACCGCATAAGCACGAGACACCGGCACCACGCTCCCTTACAGCTGTCGAAATGCTCACCGCCAGACTTCTCAGGCAGATGAGCAGGGTCCGGACCTTCCGCAGTAGAAGCGACTAAGCATTGGCCGCACGCCTCAATGCCCGTGGCGGTCTGAGCCAACACGCAACCACCCAGTACTATGCGCCTTTCTAAATTGCCTTCTGAGGCTTGAAAAAGCAGAGAAGGACCAAAAAAGTGTGTAAGCAATCTACTCAATGTTTCGCATCAACAGAGTTTCTTCGGTGGCGTCAAAGACGCAAATTGGCGTAACCACCGCAAACTGCTTTGGTAAAGCAATACACGGCACCAACGGCACATCAAAATGACTTACAGGAGAACAAATATCAACTCAGGGCTCTAGTTCAACGACAGTCGTTATGGTAGAGGGAATGGGGCCACCTATGCTCGTTTACACGGCGAATACAGGAGCGGCAGTGGCATTTTAAGCTAAAGGAGGGTAGATATCCAGGAAAAGTTATCGCACTGTCGCTCTCTAGTCGCAAAACACTCGCCACCACCACGCCTGGCGAATGTCCCAGCCCTACACGTTTGCAAGTAGTCACACTGACTAGAAAAGAATCAGACAAATCGTAAGCATTATGTGCCCTAGCGCCACCGCAACGATGCGTACACGCGCGCACCACTTTGCGTCCCAGCTTATTGCGCTGGAAGCGAGGGCACTGGTTGCAAAGCAAGCACGAGCAGTGCCAGTGGCACGCGCTCCTAATCAACATTTCGTTCGGGTGCCTCAACGCACGTCACTTCGCGTTGAGACAAAGGATAAGCGCCGCAAGCAGACCGTCGACAACCCTCACAGCGTACTGGTCCACTTCCGTCTCCCAAAAGACTTGTTCGGCGTCATGCGCAGCCTGCCGCTCATTACACTCCTCGTCGGTTTCGCCTCCGTTTTTCTTAACTTCTGTGCGGTCGCACCTCTGCCGCTTCTCGAACAGTTGCGTGTCGGGGTGCTGCACGTGCACGATCACCCACCGCATGTTTTTGGAGAAATCAGCCCAGTCTTGGAACTCGCGCCTCAGCATGTCCTTCAACTTGAGCAGCTTGCCCGTCTCGGTGTGGTGGCTGCGTGCCTTTGTTGCGTGCAGCAGGACAATGGTCTTTGGCTGGTGGGCACCACAACTACGTGCTGCGCGCACCGCCACTCTCGCCTGACGCGCCGTGGCCCTCGACAAAAAACAAACCGTCAGCCACAGGAAAATTGGGAACACACGGTCTGTACAGCACGTGGTACTTGCGCTCCTTAGCGGACCCATTCGCAGCCGTCCCCAGGCACGCCCTTCCTTTTAGTCGAAGCTGCTTCTCATTGGCTGCGACAACTTCTTTCTCTTCTTCTGACGTTCCTCGCCGTCACGCTGTAGATACACGAGCTTATCAACAACTTGTCACATCACTATGCAGGAAAGCATCGAACGACAGAAGCTCTGATCCAACAGCTGCGCGACAGTCTGCAGACACAGGGCCGCCAAGCAACACCCACGATTTTGAAATCCGTCCAAGCATCATACACTGAACTCTGCCGCGGATCGCTGGTGAAAGGGGAGCACACCTGTATGTCTCACCGTTTAATCCTCCACGCACCCGCACCAATTTAACAAGCTTGCGTGATGCGTGACCTCAACCCATTTTTGCCGCATTACATACCTCAGCGTTCATCAGTCGCCCCCTGCTGCCCAGCCCCTGCGGAACCAGCTCCCACAGCTGCTTTCTGTGGCCAACTGACACACACGTCGCGGGCAGAAACTCGCAAGGCAGCGACGTGCGTTTGCCAAAGCCCCGTCGAAATTGTGCGCGGCCATGGCGCTTCCCTCCACACCGTGTGTGAAAACTGCGGAGACAGGTGCCACACACAGTTGTGAGCGACCACCGAGCGTTGCCAAGCCAGCTCGGTAAATCTTCGTTCTGCAGTGCGGTCACGAACTCCAACACGTCTCTCAGCGGTGCTTTCCGGTGGAGAGCCACTTAAGGGGGCTTCACACGATCGCGGTCTAGCACGCAACTAGCCGACGACTGCGACGCCCCTTCGCCCTCGCATCGTTTAACACCAATGTCTTGTTTGAAGCTCCATCCAGTGCATTACGTGAGCGTCCTTCTTCCCTGCGTGCTCACTCTCCTTCGCTATATTAATTGGGCACGCTGACGCTCGCAACTGAAAGAGGCGCGCGAACCGCTTGCGCTCGGCGGTGATTTCTTAGCCGCGTGCCTCAGGCCCTTCGAGGCAACGGCGCTCAGGCCACCCGCTGCGCCCGGTGTAGCTTTCAGTGCTTGGCTAACGAACTCGTCGCTAAAGCATCCGAATTCACGCACCTTCACCCCAAGCATGCGAATCACTTGCGTAGTTATTATGGCGTGCAAGTATCCCAGCGCATAACCACACGCCCGCGCTCACCGTAGCCGAGTAGCGTTTGTCAACTCGTGCCATCGTGCGCACCCGCCGCAATGCCTCACATTTGATTTGGGGCCTGGCACGTGGCGGGCAAAGTGCAGCACGTTGCAAGTGTCACGGCTGTTTCTCCGGTGTATATGCGCTTCGTTTTTTATGCGCCAGAACACGAACAGCTCCACATCCAGGTGACCTCTGCGCACACTACACGCTGCGAGGTCATTCGCGGCCCCCAGTTTCAGCGGCCCATCCCTGAGCCTTTCAGGTGGTGTGGCGTGCAGTCGCCGGCACTTGTTCCCACGTGAGGCGTGCAAACGCGACCGCGTGATTAGGGCCGCCTGAGCACCTCCCAACTGATGATGCTCGCCGCGACCCTCAAATGATCACAACACCCATCGCCACACTCAGTCGGCTAGACCCGTCGCAATGCGCCGCATGCCTGGCTGGAGCGAATGGCACTCAGGCGGGCAAGGACGCTCTGCTGCACTTCTGCTTGCCTCCAGCTTTTCTACGAGCCTTAACAGCAATCCCTGCGCGATCCACCAGCACACGCTCGCCAATTTCAGCAGCACGAGAAATTATTGTGAGAAGCTCGGAATCTAGCTTCACCCGGTACTGCTCAACAGTCTCCCAGAAGGCCAGTGCACTCTGATGTTCCCTCAGCAACTGGGCCCTCTCTTCCCTCCTTCTTCTCCCCTCATCCGTCAGTACGCGTTTATCGCTCTGTCTGTCTTCGGTTGCGATCATCTTGCACGCCTGCCGCCGGTTTATTGCGATGGAGTCCCTGCCCTGCACGTAAATGATTTCCCACGATATCTGGCCCTTCAGCTGCTCCCAGTCCACAATGCACTGCTCCATTCGCCTCATGAAGGAGGCCACAGCACCACAGTCGGTGTCATGCTTTCCCGCCTTCGTCACTTGCACACCCACGAAGGTCCAGTTCCGCCAGCGCACGCCACCCGCACCGCCACCGCCAGCAACACCACCATCTTCTGGCGGCGCCTCCACAAAGTAGAAACCGTCCACCACGGGGAAGTTCGGAATGTCCGGTATGTACAGCACACGGGGCCTAAGGCTGTTCCTATCCAACTTTGCTCCCTGCTGGCGTGTTCCAGAGCCGAAACCAACGATCCTGTGGTCCTGGGCATAGCGGTCAGCAGCATTCACCCGAGCCAGCACGCTGCGCCGCGCCGCGCCGCCTGTTCTGGGGAGGTGCTTCATTTTGCCGACGAGCTCGTCCACAACGCTCCTATACATGAAGGCGCACACCCCAATCTTCTCCAGCACCGCTGCACCGTCAACACCGGGCATCCTCAGCATCTTCAGCAGGCAGGATGCCCCGGCAAAGTGGCGAGCCACGCGGCTGATCAGTTCCCTTGCAATTACAACCGAAGCGGGGTAATTACGGCAGCTCTTGTGGCCGTCAATCGAACTCCACACGAGCCTAATGATCTTGTGCGTCGTCCCGTCTTCAATCCATTGTTTGCCTCCAAAAAAATCTTCACGTATCGCTCCATATCGATTTTTGTGATACCCTCCAACGCCTTCTCAACTTCCTCGCGCCTATCGTCAAATAGTTTCCAATCAAAGATATAACGCGGCAGCGGGCCAACCTCACGAATGCGCGTCCTGATCTCCGTCCAGCGCGACTCTATTTGCTCCCTCGCACCAACGTACTCCTCGTCTGTTCGCAGCACACACCGCTCCTGAAACGCGTGAAACGCCATTATCTCGCGCCTCGAGTAGCAGTTGATGTAAATGGGAAGCGCGCCTTTCTGCTTTTTCCATTCCGCAAAGTTCTTCGTGTTAGGTGACGACAGCACAATACAGCCCCACCTAACCAACAGAAACTGCGAGTACGGCACGAACGTCCCGGATACGTCAAATATTATGTAGCCGTCCATCTCCCTGCGTTTCACCTCTCCCTCGCCACTTTCAGCCTGTTCGATTTTCTTTTTACCTGCTGTTATTTCGTCCATCGCACTCAGAGCATCTCCTGCTTTCCTGTAAAACACAACTCGCCCAGCCATGGCGCCGGTCTTGTGGAAGATGTACGCGGAGCCATCCACAAAATACGCGACAGCAGGCACCTTCGCCGCGTCGTAGTGCAGCAGCTCGTGCAGCAGGTACGACCCGCAGCCAAACGACTTGCCGATCCCGGGCGTCCCAAGCAAAATATACGGCTTATTGAGGCACTGATGCGTGCAGTTCGGCCACATCTGAATTTGTTCCTCAACAACGCGCCACACTCGCACCATCTCGCGGCGCACAAACACGCAACGAGCATTAACAGCTTCAAACCCGGTGTATGGCCAGCCCATTGCTGACGTCAACACAAAAACTTCAACACAATGTTGGCCAGCAGCAACTCTGTCCCGTTCATGCTCTGCCGCCATATCACGCTCACCATCACTCTCTAAATCCAGAACCTCCAGCTCATCCACACCAGAAATTTCATTCACCTCAGCAAACGACCAAACTGGCGGCACAACCACACCGTCCACAGTACCGTCAAATATTTTCAATCCCAGGGGCATATCAACGTGGCCAGACTCCACATAACTCCACCTCGCTTCAAACACGGACTCGAAGGCGCCAGGAATAACCTTCGCCGCTTCGCTCTCGGACATCACAACTTTCCCCCTCGCCCCAGCATCCTTCGCAGCATTAAACGCAATATCCAGCAAGCTACAGACCGTGTTCCACAGCCCGTCATCCGCCAACGCGTCTCTCACTGCGCGCTTGGCGTCCGCATTTTCATCAGCACCGCCCCACTGAAGGAGACCCGTTATTCCTTTTCTTCTGAGCAGTGGGACAGCCCTGTAAACAAGCGCGTACGTCTGACACTCAGGAAGGCTCAAGATCATCTCACGCAGGTCATCGTCAGTGATGAAGCGCTCTGGTCGCTGGATCACGACGTCCATCCTCACGTCACCGTCAATATCTGTTCCACGGTGGCGCACACGCTCAAGACACTCGCTCAGCAGCATGACGTTGTCAGGTGGTCGAGCACCATCCAACAACACATCACCCACACGACTGTTCAGCGTCCACCGCGGGCCAGGCACGCTCTCCACACGCGCCCGCGACAGGGGAGGCTCTCTCGCACTACCACACTCGTTTTGCCTCACGCGGCGACCGCGTCCAGCCATGCCTGCGCCCGTACACCTTACCTTGGCCTTCCTGCTTCCAGTGTGCGCAGGGGTTTCACATTAGGGAAATGAGCAGACAAGAAGGAAGGGGAGAGGCATGGAAGCAAATGGTGTGAGGCATTGCGAAACAAGTGGCGTATGCGCCGCGACCAGTGCCGGGGCGTGCAGGAGGGAAGGGCGTTGGTGTGGGCACGGCCGGGCTGAGCAGGCGGCGCGTCACGTGCTCACCAGGCGTGTGCGGCGTGCACGTGCGTGGGGGCGAGCACAGCAGTCGAACGATGACCTGTGCAAGGCACCGCGTGTCGCATCAAGTGCTTCGCACAACAACCGCACTGCAACAGCCTCCAGACGCACCACGCAACGGGCGCACGCAAGCCTCACGAGCGCAGCACCACACTGCCACGCACAGGGCGATGGCTCGAAGCAGCTCAAGGGGACAGCGACAGGGAACACACAAGGCGCGCACGCACGCACAGCCACACTCATTCGCTTGCCTCTTGTGGAGGTGGCACTCACCCTCGTGCAGCGCGGTGGCCCCGCTATGGCACACGCGCATCGCAGTGCAGCAGCTGAGCACGGGGAACGCTGCTCGCATCACCTCCTCTTCGCTGCGGCTGCGCCTCATCCTGGAAAACAGCAGCATGCCACAAAATGGAAAGTAAGTTCCACAGCAAACACCGCACGCACCCGCGTGTCACAGCGCACACAACGCAGTTATCAGCACAGGCACACCTTGCACACGCGTGTGTCCGCCTGCCGTGCAAGCGCACTCACACCGTCACTGCAGCAGCACCGCAAGCAACGGAACAAGCGCCCAACAGCACAGCCACAGGCGCTGCTGCCTCCACTGTCGCTTCGAGCGCAGTTGCTCTCCGCAGTGCCACCGCAAGGTGTGCTGCTGCTCGACACGCGGTCAGCAGCCTGAACAGCCGTGCGCCAAGAGAAACCACTTCAGCGCAGCGGCACGGCGCAGCACCTCCTTTGAGTCTGCACCGCATTGGCAGTACTCCAACACGCGCGCGACTGCTCCCACAACACACACAAGCAGCGTGGCTTGTGCGCGACCTCAGTCATCTGCGCTTCCTCCCACCGCCCTCGCCCACGCAGATGGACAGGCAGTGCGATGGCCACGGTGGGGCGTGGTCCCTCAGCCACCGCGTCATCAGCGCGCGTCCCTGCCGGCGCGTAGCGTGTACGAGCAGCGAGGCCACCTAACGCGAACAGGCACGCAACAGCGAGTGGCAGTGGTGCACCGAAGCATTCGCCACAACTCTGCAGGAGTTCCAAACCGCGCGTGCGTCGCAGCAACGGCAAGCCAGCACACTCCAGCAGGCGCGCAGCCCAACATCCACGGAGCAAGACCTTCAGCCAGCGGCGCGCCGCACTAAGCGGCATTCTGTATAGCGCTGCTGTCGCGCACGCTTCACCTCATGGCGTCAGCGTTTCCTGTGCGCACTGCTGGCTGAATGGCGCAAGTAATGCGACTTCCTGCCTGCTTCAAACTCGCCACCTCACCGTCAACATGCACGGAGAACTGTTCTGTCGCCACGGGTAAACGCGCGGCGAATAGACGTAATGCCAGCGCGCCTGCTCGCTCCCACTGATGCATTGTGAAGCCACCAGCAGCGAGGCATGGCACACGTTGGGGAAACGGCACAGGGAAATAAGCGGAGGCAGCGCAAACACGCCTTCATGAGCGGCGGCACTGGCGGCTCAGCACCACACCTCACCTGCAACCAGGCACGTTGGTGCACAAGCGGATGGCCGCTCACTAGGGTGCACATGACCTCTTGATGCAAGTGGTGCGAGTAAAGGGCGACGCAACACACAAGCACAACGCGCAACAGAAAAGAAAAAGAAGATAGATGCACAGAAAATCATTTCGGTTATCCAGACAACAAAAGGGGCGAAAGCGATATTGCGAGCGAAACAGAATACTCGCACCTTGACAACGCACATGAGCAATGACTCACGGAAATGATTCATGATGCAAGCAGCAAGCCACATAGGAGTGAGACGGTGGGAAGGGGCGAGGCCCAAAGGGAGACAAGCCAGCGCGCCACATCAGCAAATGCAATTGCAAGCTCAGCAGCAGCCCGTGCAGCGGTGTGAAGCTCAACAGTAAAAACTCGTCGCGCGCACTCCGCACCGTCTCCTCTGCTGACGCACGGGCTCCGCGGACACGCAGCGCTGAATTCCACAAAAACAGCACGGCATTTTCGCACTTCCTCGCACCAGCGCTCTTGTTGCTACTCTGCGGCACATCAGCGCTATTCGGATTCCTCAACAGCGGCAGCGCGCCAACAGCGTCCGGCTGTGTTGTAACGTGCAAGCGAGTCCAACTGCGAGCGGTGGCAGTGGCGGGATGAGGAGACGCGGTGGTCGCAGACACCTCGCGCACAAATCAGACGTGTCTCGCGATGACAATCTGCTCGTGTTTCGTGTCGTGTGCCAAACATGCCACGACATCACGCATCACTCAATCGTGCACACCGCACACCGCCTCGGAATGCCATGCGCACGGGCAGCGTCAGCTACATGCTGATTCGCATGGAAGAATACACCGCATGCCGCAGCGTTTCAGCTGCATCAACAAGCAATCACCACGCGCCGCCTGAGAGCGCAGGCAGTGTCCGCTTTCCTTCTCCACAACGTCCTCCGCCTCCTTCAGCCTCTTTTCAGCCGCCGCAGTCAGCTCAAACACACCACCAAGCTCAGTCTCGACGTGCGTGCGCTCGCTGTTAGAGCGGCTCACAGAAGACTCAAACCCCTCCACGAGGGAGTTGCAGTAGTCCATGGTCGTGTTCCACGTCTCGCACTTGGGCAGAATTTCCGCAGGAGTCTGCACTGATTTTCCCCACAAGTCCATCGACACTCGCGCCCACTCGCTCATATTTGGAAAGCTCAACTTGATGTTCCCCACAGTCGTGTGCACCAGCACTGCGCGCTCGTTAGCAATGTCCTGCTCGCACGGCCTCGCACCCTGCACTACAGGACGGAGCTGAGCAAAGGTGTGCGGCAGGGGGTCGCAGCGCGACAGGGCATCGGTGGCGTTGACGGCCACGCGGCTCGCAGTGCTGCACATCTCTTCCACGTCGCCTAGCGTAATGTTGCCAGCCACACCGTACGCGGCCGCCTGCCCACTCGTCACCTCCGCCCCTTCCTTCAGCTCGCGTGCGACGGCGAGCGCGTCCACGGCGATGCTCTTCAGTGCGATGAAAAATTGTTTTACAATCCTGAACTGCCTCTCGACCTCGCACGCAACCTCAGCCTTCTCTCCCTGAGTCTGCCCCAACTCACGCACGTGTCATGTTTCCCGTCCCGTCCCATCGAACGACGCCACAGCGCCATGGACGGCCTTAATAGCCGCTCCCTCCTCTTCGGCCGCGGCTTCTAGGGAGGGAACTACACGCTTAAACACGGTCATGCACGAATGGCTCGAGTCCTCCTCCTCCTCGTACTTCTGCATCCCTTCCTTCACACCATTCTTTGCCGCAGGCAAGGCAAGGCTAGCAGTCCTCCTACGGCACTTGCTGTCGTCCTCGATGAAATCACGCGCACATTTGCGTGCGCAATGCAGATCGCTTCCTTCCTTCGCCAGCAAATAAATGGTCTCGGCGAGCAGTCTCCCAGCCTCTCTGGTTTCTTCCACGGCCTCGTCGCAGTCGACCTGAATTGCCTTCCTATCCTCTCCATCAGCGAGTCCGTCCGCTTTCTTCTTCGCGTCCGCTTCGGCCCTCCCAAGCGCGCTCTCCAACAGCGACCACCTGCCCTTTCGCTCCTTATGAAACTGCGTCAGCATCGAGACGGAGTGACTGATGCTGCGCAATGCCCAGCTGCCTGCCGTGGCGAATGCCGTACACATGTGAGTGACCATCGTATTCCAGGCGGTTCGTTATATAGGTGGCGGCATGGGCGGCAGCCACAACGGAACACAGCACGAGCCACAACAGGAGGGCAGAGCGGCGCACACACTTCACTTGCATTGCAACAGGGCAGTCGCGCGCAACACTTGCTTGCAGCACAGACAGGTGGGAAATAGAAGGTACAGTCAGCAGTGCAAAGAGGAGCGAGGCCGGCAGTTGCAGCAGGGCGGCACACGAGGGGCCAAACCCCACAACGGCGGAGGCGGTAACGCACAAGCAAGGTAAGCAACGTCAGGCGAGCACAACAGACAACACACGTGTGGGCGCACAATCCAAATCAGATAACTTAGCTTAGACAGGATGCTTTGGTTCGCACACGCACTCAGCCATTTTCAGGGTGCACGGCCCACAAAGGCGCATAGGCCCTCCCAACCAGCGGCACCATTTATAAGGCACTACAACTGACCAAGCACGCATCCGCACGGCACGTGCTGCGTCGATTCCCAGCATCACGGGGAAGTCAAACGTGAGCCAGAGTGCGTGTGACTCTTCGAACAGACTACCAGCGGTGGCACGCTGTAGCGGATGGGAGAAAGGTCTCTTCAAACGACTTGCCTAGCATTCCTGGTGCTGAGTCACAGCATTCATGGTGGTGAAGAGTAAAGTGGTCGGCCATGTGAGGGTACTGTGGGTGTTCTAGAAGCCACAACCGCGTACTAGGTGTAACAATCACAAAGAGAGTGGGCGTCGCGGCTCCTCTGGCATACGAAGTGTTCCAAATAGTGCCCTCAGAGAGGCGCGCGCCAACAAGTATCGGAGTTGTGAATCAGTGCCCAGGAGGGAAACTGATTGCACAGCAACGTGGACGCTCGTATTCACGTTAACTCTTGCATGCATCATCCGACACGCCACAGCAGCGCGGTGCCGACCACATGATTCCTTGACGCACCACTGCCCTACATAACTACTGGAGAATTGGAAACGGTCAATGAGGGCACATCTCGCTGCACATCAACTAGGCAACTGCCATCCAAACAACTACACTAAACAAGCTTGCTGTCGACACAAATAGTGGGGCGAGAGGCGAATACAGCAAAGAACTTTTGCTTATGTCTTCGATGCTCCAATTTTATATGAAAACAAAAATAAAACTAAGAGCAATGACTGGCCGCAGCACAGGAAATTAACAAAACAGCCAAGTAACCACAACGGTATACTTGTTAAACAAATGTACTCCGCGCCACAGCACGTGGATGTGGGAATTCGAGTCTCGTGCGTTTGTTACCTCGTTTCAGTTTTGGCACAAATGATAAAAATTCTTCTGCGCGTGGAACCCGGGGCAAACGTGTGGGAAATCCACACACAGTTGTGTTTGAGGGTCTACATGGCGTTGCGCCATCATGCGGATGTCTGTAATTAAACCACCTTCCTTAGATGTGCCGATAGCATGATCCACTTATTTACTTCCTCACTTGCATCGCTTCAATTTGTTTTCGAAGTCTGATGAGCTTTTAATAGATCGCTTTGGATACATCACGCCTTGCCGCCGTAGTAAAGTGTTTAAAAATGTGTTTGCGCAGTTACAAGGGAACTACAAGCATATGTCGGTTACGGAAACAAGAGTTGGTAGTTAATTGCACGCCTCTCGTCAGAGTGTGGTTGTTTGTGCCGTTTATTATGAGCCACTAGTTAAAACATTCAAAATGCGCAGCACTCTCCCAAACTGTAAGCAGCCGCTGTTGGTCTCGTTCATTTTATCCTTCATGGCGTTTGCTACTGATGCGGCATTTGAAATTCGTGGAAAACACCAAGATTAAATAAGCGAATAAAATCAGGGCGTTGAGGAGATCGCTATGGCTCGGGACCGGTATGCCTCCATCTGTAGCCCCATGCAATGCGACGCTACACGAACAAGCAAAAAAGGGCACAAAGGACCATGAAATAATTAAGTCACACCTCGACGCGTGCCTTCGAGATGCGCGGTCCAGTTTTTCATTGTGCCATCAGCATTTATTTGAATGGTTTCAAAACAGAGAATAGGGAACCTGGCAGGTTGCTTAAATATGAGGAGACCCCAACACCCTGTAACGCGAACACGGCTATACACAAAGAATGGGAAAGTTCTGTGTGTGCGTATATCGCAAAAAGGGGAAAAAAATAGTTGAAAAGACAGAAAAAAATAGAGGAAATGTAAAACATTGGTATAAAGTGGGTGAAAGACACAAAACAAATGTTTGAAATGGCAGAGTGAACGAGCATCGTGACTAGTCACTTGCTTTTATCCAATAAATCAAAAGTCTGTTGTCTAGATTATAATACATAATTTAAAGTTCTTTAGAGAATTTGGCAACAATGAATATATATAAAAAAGGAGAATAGAAAATATGTGTGAAGCAGCAAATACAGGTATATATATATAGTGGGTTAAAATTGGAAAAGGAAACAACATTGTGTTCAGGAATTAAAAGTTCATAGTGAAAGAAATCCGAAATAAATTTATAATGCTAGGGAAATTACAAAATTCAAACCCATTTGTAAGAATGAATTAATAATTAACGGAAGATATAAAACAATAGGATAAATAACAAAACGAAATGATGAAAAGGAAAAAGCATAAACATACAAATGACTAAAAACGTGATGCTTGATTGAAATGCTGTTGTGTTGGAGCATCTGAATATTCTGAAAGATTTGTTTTTGTTTAGATAAATACAATTTTTAATATCGTAGTCGAGATTCCTTGCGTCGATCTTGGATATAAAAATACCACGATAATGTAATGTCCGCTCGTGCCATTTTTACTTAATTAAATTAATGTCTAACTTACTCATATACTCAGGATGAAAGTATAATGGCACCGAGAGCTCGTCATACATATAAACAATAGAAGGCGTTGTGATACGTACCAAATTTCCGAAGAACTTGTGCTTTCAGAATCGCTAGTCCCGACAAACCGCTTGGCCCGGAACTGCCATCGGCACCTCGTCACTGAAAAACAGACGCTCCAAACTCCTTTTGTATAACATTTTCGATAGCACATAAACGAGAGCTATGCAAAAGCGGTTCGACATTGAATTGCATTCGAAGATAGATTTTACACCGGTACTAGCAAACGCTCCCTTATATTCGCCCGCTGGCCGTGCGTTTCTCGTGATGCCAGAAACCGCGCAAGGTTACTGGGGGAAATTTCGGTATGACAAATGCCCCTGCAGCGCCGTAGGTCACGGTTCCTTGTCAAGACCTTGGTGTGACAAGGAGCGGTTTCCGCTCTTTTCCCCAGGCATTTCCCGGCAAGTTCCCCTTTTCGGAGCCCATCATCCTCTAAGAACGACGCTGCCCTCGCTCTGTTCCTTCTATCCCTCTGATGGGCAAAGGTGTCGCTTTCCTCCGCTCCGAAAACTTAGCGGACCACTCGGGAAAAATTCCGCCGCAGAATCACACTTTGCAGAAATAAAGGCCACCAACACTTTGCTAAAAGTCGAGAGGCGGAACAAATTCTAACCACCAGTCCGGCCGAACGTGCTGAGGCTGTTGGTTTGCTTTCAGTGACTAAAAAAAATTCTGCGAACAGCGGGTCGGTGCGACTATGCTCTGAAAATCGGAAGGCATCGATGAGCTCATTCCGAAATAGAGTAAGAGATTCTATTGAGTTCCATCCCGGTATGCAAAGGGCGGCTCGCGGCATCGCCGCAACCTGCACTGAACACAGCGGGCCGTAGGGGCGCTCGAAGGCGATCGGCAATGCGCGTGGCAAGAAGCTTCTAACCCTGCCCGCTGCCATCCAAAGCCACGGTTCTAGTTCGCACATTTTTGCATCAGCTTGAAAGGAAACATTTTCCCGAGGGCGGGTGCCCACCCGTGCGTGGAAAGTGCTCTTCAAAAAGCGCTGAGCGTTGCCGTTCGGCGCCGCTAAAACATACAGGAACAGCACTGAGTTAAAATATCTTTGGGTGTTGCTGCTTCCGGACTGGCCGAAAAACGTGGTAGCATGTAATGGGATGAGCTTACGGTCACGCAAATGGACGGCAAGATCTGTGACGCCTCAAGGCAACAAGAATATCCGTCGCAAAAAGTGACGCTTACCGGCGTTTTAAATGCGGAGACTCATCGTTGTACAGTTTTTGGATTGTTAGGCTCTCTGGGTTCCGGAAATGGTTGTAGATCAAGGATGCTGCTGCATTTGAGCCTTTGGCAATGCCATGTGATCGAACTACGATTCAATTAAGGGTGTTATGCAAACCGATGTCGGTAATCCGTCTTCTTCTTTTTGCCGGCGAGCAATTGGCACACTTCGCCCGTGATGCCAGGCAATTCTTTTCCTACCAAATGGGGCGCGCACTGCCTTCGTGGCATATCCCTAACTTAATTCTAATAACCGTGAGTAAAGTTATCCAAATATAGCGTAATCGTGCATTTACCGTGCCGTGTGTATTTGAGGACGCTCGATGGTGAATGGGCAGCGATGTGTTGGGCAACCGTCCCTAACCCAATCGCCACCCGTATTGGATCATTTTCAAAACTGTCACGTGTGGAATATTCTAAAATCTAACAGCGGCACGATATGCAGATAGTCCTCGGAAAAACAGTAAAGTATGCTAGTTTATTATTTCTTAGGCGCGTTACAAACCTAAGTCTGCTTTTACGCTGGTATACAGAATGTCATTTCCTCCAGTGAAACCCGTTGCATACATCGAAAGTTACATTGTATTTTGTTTTGATAAAATGGGAACGTATAGGACAAAAGCTTTTATTGGCATTTTTGTCCCGAATCCTACCCAGCCGCTATGCAACACCGTGTTCACTACCCCAAACACTGGCCAACGGAGCGTGCCTCTGGAAATGTTTATTTTTTATGCGATTCCGCGACACAAATATCGACGGTGTTTTGTTGAAGTGTCACATTTTAATGAACGTTGTAATCGGTTGTAACATAATGATTTTAGCACTATTTGTCTAGACAGCGGGACATTGTCAGTATGAAATAGGAAGGCTTGTCTGGGTTTATTTGCTGCTGCTATGAATAGCATGGTTGTTTCCCTTGACCATTAAACTGGATTGTTCAATACTCAGCTATGTTATTCAGGGTATCGGTATCGTTGTTTTTATATTGCCATGTGTGGTTTTAATTTACAAAAATGGCATAATTTGTGGAGTCTTGTGAAGTGTTGCAACGGTGACACCACATATACCTGTCTGCGTGCGCCGAGTGTCACCAATACCTGTTCATAAGTTTACTTAATGCGTTATGGTTTATTTCTTGTTCAGGTTAGCGTGTTAGACCGCAGTGCTGATGGTTTCCGAAATCAATTGCGTAACTGTGTACCTTTGCCCTGACTATTTCATCAGTTTCGGTGATACCTACAAACAATGCAATGGCCACCTAAGATGTTTTTCGTAATGTTTATGAGTAACTGTGACAGACCATTGCATTTCCCATTTCCAGTTGTGGAAGTACTTGCTGATTGCTTTGCTATAATATAGCGGTGACCGCGGAAACTTTGCTTGTTTGTTCCGTTGAAATGTGCGAGTTATTGCTGGCATTTATGAAGTGTAGAGTGACGACACTGTGGTTTGTCAATGACACGTTGAGTCGGGATATTAAAAAGTGTGCTTTAAGAAGTGTACTCAAATTGGATGGTTTCAAAAAGGGCAATTAGGATTCTGGTGTGACGACGACATGCCAAACACCATGAAGCCCACAGTCGTTCGCTTCGAAACTCCTTTCTTAATATTGTGTGCAACGACTGCGTAAAACTAATTTTGAACTCATTTTCTCACTTTCGCGTCTGTCATTCTATTTCATACGCTGGTAATTCTGGTATAAGCGTATTCACTGTTCATCTCATGTTCCACACACAGATACAAAGTCACTTGCCTGGGAATGCGGTTATTCTCTGCAAGCCGCAGTGCACGCTAAGGAGCATCAGTCGCAGCACTCCTAGCAGAAAAAACAGCCAAGTATTTTTATTTGTGTGGTTGTTTCACATACACTTTTGTAATTTTTTGACCAATAGGCATGCTTTCCGCTTTACAATTAGCAACGTGCACTTAGCTGGCGTACGTGAAACTCTTTTGAAGCAAGCTACGAATACTCTTAACGTAAATTCCATGTGCTTTGTGGTCGCCAACCTTGATACCTTTTGTATCTGCCCATGATATATAATCCTATATGCACTCGCAAAACATTTGATTACAAGTGATAGGCTGTGCGACAATGGTTGGCGCCTTAGCGGAGGTGAACTTTGTGACAACGGCACAGACTGGACTAAATCGAGGAAAGCTCCGAGATATATAATAACTTTTTGAGTCTGTGATCTTAATTTCTGATATAGAGTGTGACCTGCGTACTAAAAGCTCACTTCCGGTAACGGAGCATCAGGTTGGGCTTGTCCAGACGCATCCAGTAACGTTTTGGTTGTATTGGAAAGAACGCAGTCCTTTAAATTTACTGAATATTTCTCCCATGCTGGATTTGAGTTCATTTGGTGTAAAAGGATGGTTACTGTGCTGTTTACGAGTGTTTTTAGGTGGAGTTAACTTTGCAGGGGAAACTAAAGACAAGAAAACATCAATTTTTCCATTCAGTTGGTATTATTTTTAAAATTACTTTTAGCTCATAACCATGAAGAGAAAGTTGTTAACTGGTATACCAACTGTGATGGCTCCCCTATGCAGCGTTGCGGGCCATGTTACCATGCGAAGCGACCTTTACGACCCATGGAAGTGCCTCGTGAACCACTTTTTACCATTTTTTTGCGCGTTCCTTTACCTGCACACACCACACCATGCCCCTGTTACCTATTATAGCTTTCAGTATGGAACAAGTCACAGTATTCGCCAGGAATGCGATTAACGGTTGAACAATAAGATTGTAAGTTATTCACTAACAAGTAACAAGACAGTTGTTTTCAATCTCCCTTCTGGGTTGAAAGTATATATGACGGTCGAAAACGTTTGTACCGTTTAAATGCATGGAATTTTTATTCCGGACGCGAAGAAAGCGTTGTTCCCGTGTTTTTCTGTGTCTGCTGTGCGTTCAATTCCTTTCCATAGCCAATTTATAGTAAGGCACGCAATGCAGTTGTCCAACAATGTACGTGAGTTCAAGAAGAATCGCATCATGAGCGTTCCTTAATTGTATTGGGTAGAACAACTCAATTTTTCGCGGTCAAATCGCTGACAAAGTTGTTTTTATACACTATTTTTTCAAAGTGAATCCCTTTCTGCAGTACTGGCTTTACACTTCCTACAGCAACCGTGTATGCTGTTTAATCAGCGTGCAAGCGCTGTCGAGTGGACGTTATTCGCTTATCTACATGCCATGATTCATCTATTTATTCCCCTACCCTTGATTGCTGTTCAAAAGCGTTTTACACATGTTTACGTAGTGCAAGCGTGCACAAGCGAGAGCGGATGGGAACTTGCAATTGCTTTCCATCTTTCGTTGCCTTTGCAATGCTGTGGTGCTATACCGGCAACTCTACAGACCATAATTGGTATTAGTCCGAGGCAGTGGTGTGCAAAAACGTGTTCAGCCTTCTCATTCAGCAATCCATAACATTTCTATTTTTGTTAGTTTGCATGAGCAGGGGCCCTCAGCGGCATGTGTAGCCCCACAGCGTTCCTGCAGACACAAGTCATTTTCATTTTCACTGCGCTTATGCCTGCCACAAGCCAAATTGCCAGGAAAAATGCAGGGTTCAATTGCTTATCGTGATCACACTCCTTTGAGCGATTGTAAAAGGCGAACAACGGCATAAAGGGTTGCGTTTACATGCCACATTGCCGCTGTTACGGTCGAGCAAAAACTAGTTCAACTCCTCGAATAAGCCATCCACTTGTCTGTAGCCAGGTGCACCATCCATTCCACATCCTCTCATGCTCCCATTGATTGGGAGTATGCCTTTGAGCACTTTAGTGCACTTGCATAACTATTATAAGCGAGTGATACACTGCACAACGGCATTAGTTTGAATTCTTCCACAGCTGGTTGTTTTAGAAAGGCATCAATAAAGTAAAAAATGTCCGCCATGCTATAAAGTCCCTCTTACACATCTCCTTTTGTACGAATTTACTCGCTTACACTTCATTTCTCCATGTGTATGTACCTTAGTGCATTATTTTTGCCTTCCATTCCCCTGTCTTTCTAGCCAATGCCAGCACCAACCACGCGTCTTTTTGATTGTGAAGACGGCATTAACATCCGTTATTCCAATATTGATGGCCATTTATAGTGTTGTGTGAAGCAACAAAAATGCCTTCCTTTCCTTTATTCGAGTGTGTGTATGGACCGCATTTCGTCATTTTTACTTTGCAGTACCTCCTACATCCGTACTGTGATTGGCTTTTTGTTCTTTATAACTTTTCTCCCCGGATCAATTATTCTCGTTGTTTGGGAACGAACGTGCATACGTCGGATACTCAAACCCATGGCCTGTATCTCCCTCCACAACACACTCGCATTAATTTCGGTGGCGAGAGCCGTGCTTTTGAACACACCAAACTTCAAATGCTGTGTTGACGGTCTGTTGTCCCAGACTCGCGTTGAAGCTTAGAAACACATGCTGTGCTTCTCACCTATTTTCATTGCTTAACAGCAGATGTTATGCATAAAAAAGAAAGTACTGTCATTTAGTATAAAATACGCGTATCATATCGACTGCAACATCAGAAGGTTCTGAACGCCATAAAGCATTCACGTCCATGCTCCAAGGTTTTTGCATCCAGTGATGTTTCGTAATGTTGGCTGTTTGCCTCTTATGCGTGCTTTTGAATGCAACTGTATCCTATGTGCGTGTAGATGCGGCTTCATTCAGCTTAACGCGACTACCACCGCTGGCACCAGGGCGACTAAATTTCACGATAATTGGGCCGCTTATCGAGCGCCTCACTCTGAGGATTCTTGCAGCATTTAACAAGCACAATATTAGTTTCAGTGCTCCTAAGCAAGCGATATCAGTGCCTCTTGTAGTTGATATATCAACCTCTGATGTGCACCTGGAGGGCCTGTACATTGAGGGCATGAAGGTGAAAGTGTCAGATGCCAACAAATTAGAGGTTTCAATGTGCAATGTGACGGCGATAATGCCGGAAACGAACTATACCGTAACGATTCCCAAATTGGCCATCGATTTTATTTTGGGTCTTTTCACCTCAACTACCATCAACGTGAAGTTTTGTTGTCAGCCGTCCAACACCGATTCCACTGTCATCGTCAACATTTTGAGTGATACGAATAACAAGTCAAATATCAATGGCCGAAACGTCTTTCCAGCTCGGTAACCTGAACCTTAGCCCTTGTTTTGAGAACTCTTCGCTGCTTGGAAGTGTTTCAAATGCTATCGTACTGGAACTTGACTTTCTCATTGTAGGTATTGTACAGTCGATTATGCCGGAGAGAGTCAAATCGATGGCGATGATGGTAAACGATATCCTTAGCACTTTGCTCATCGTTTCCGCGGAGCTCCGTGATGATGAAAATGCGCATATGGCTGGTTCCATGATCGTTCTTGCTGTTTCAACGGCGACAGAGGACGAGAGCCACTGTGGAAGACTGTTCACACGAATGCTCGCAACTCCGAAATGATTTCTCTGTCACTGCGTGTCTTGCTAGCCTGAACAACGTGCTTGACTACATATTGAGCAAAAGCACCATGTCTCTGTCGGTTAGTAAAACAGCGGCGCATAACTCGTCACTACTCAAAAATGTGTACCCCAATGTTTACAATCCTTGCCCAGGCCGCTTGCTTGAACTCATATTCACACCGAGTTGCTCAGTGTGGCTGAAGGCGATGGCCAAGGGCGACATCAATGTGTTTTGCGTTGATGTTCCTGTAGGACTAGCGATGCAGTCGACAGGTGGCGCTGCTCGCGATGTATTGAGCCTACGGCTGAATGTGACGGCCGGCGTGGCAGGACTCGCGCTCGAACAAGGGAATCGCGTGAGGTTCACACTGGCACCTGTGGTGTTCACAATTAACGTGCTCACCTCGACAATACAGACGCTCTACGTTGAGTCGCTGGAGGGGGACATGGGCATTTTTTCCAACAGCGTTGTAATCCCGCACTTTAACAATCATGTCAAGGGCATATCGATACCATTCAACACGTCAAACCCATTCTTAAGTGTTTCGGACATATGGGTGAACCTAGGGCTGCATGTGACAGTATAGTTGCTTTCGTGTTAGAAACATTTAGCAGTGGAACCATTCTTCCCGCAAAGTGAGTTGCCGAGTCGTACAGCTGTTCTAATAAACGGTATCTGTTACCACTTCTTTTCGACGAAGTGAAGAATACTTGTGCATGCCGCAAAGTGAACAGTCCAATTTCTTTGTTATTTGACAGCATTTTATTGTCGCCAGGTTTTTGTCGAACGACGATTGTCTTAAACAGACTACACCGTGGTCCCGTATAGGTGTTATTTTTTTTTTTCTCACTGATTCGCATGGTGCGACGGATTGTGTGGTTGGTTGATGCAAACATGTCGTGTAAGAAACATCTCGAGAATGTACAGTACAACGCTAAAGGCCAAAAGGGAGGTATATAAACGAATGGATTTGCGTACGTGTGGTTCGACTCCTATATGTATGGCTTACGAATTGTGCTTGCGAACAGTTGAGTTTTCCTTCCACACGTCGTTCCTGCAGCGAGCTTGCACGTTCGTGCGGGCAACGTCACAACTGTTTTTTTAAAAAACCCTTAATTCACTCTACCGCATCACTGGCTGTGCGCTAGTCGTCTTCGTGCACTTGCGGGCGCTGCAGCCGATGTAGCAGTAGCGATATGTCATTGGTGCTTGTGATGTTGCTAATGCAATTTCTTTTGTTACCAGCAGGGGATGTGCTCTCGCAGTGCGTGCTGACTTTTCGCACCCGCAGTCGCGTTTCTTCTGTTTATCGTGTTTTTTCTCACTTGTATTTTTACCAAGCTCAGCGCTTCTTGTCCCATTTGTTCTTACAACCTCTTGTGTTTAACTTCATGTTGTGCATTTTGTTGCTTTTCTGACACGTTTATGCCCGTGTTCGGTTGTCTGTCAAACTGCGCTTTTATTTGACGAGGCGTCGTTGTTGTTTCCGCTTGTGAGTTCATCATCCAACAATTTTTCATGCGGTTGCACTCGCGGCAACTGTGGCGCTTATTGAGGGTGTTGCTCACGTGTAGCGCACACTCATCCTGCTTTTTGCCTGCATGTGCTGCAGCTTTCGTTTTCAGTAACGCTGAAGAAGTGCCTTGTCATTCAATCGAGTGTGTGCGGGGGTGTTTGTTACCACTAGCCGCAGAGTTTTTGCCCACTCGTGCCTACCCAGCTAACACCGTTACGACTTGCGTTTTGTAGCGAGTCACCGACACCTCGAAAGATCAGTCCACGCAACTGCACGTGTGCATGCACTGTGTTCTGTTACACCACGTGCCGTTGGCGAGAATTGTGCAAAAGCGCCAGGTTCCCGTTGCTGCAGCGCTTTAGTTTTTAGCGTGCCATGTTTGTCTACATCTTCGAGTTCTACGTGTTTTTTTTTGCTTGTGTGTTTATACACGTTGGTGCCTACTGGTTTCTTTCTTTCTTACCTGCTGCCGCACGTGCGCTTTTCCACTCCCAATGTGCGCATGTGGGCAATAAAGCTCTGTGATCTCACAAACCTTCGGCTGCGCCGCTCATGTGCCTTTTTGCGAAATGTTACCGCGGCACTGGCGCTCATATGTTCTGCATCCCACGCCTGGCTGCATTGGTTCTGATACTGACTGTGTGCTGAGCAGTTCCAATGTGCGTACACAGCACAGGACGAGGTTGCAGCGCGGTGTGTGCCTTCTTGCATCTTCGTTACTGTTCCGTGTAATGAGCAACTCAAGCGTGCGCAGCAACTAGCCAGCTCCCTAACTGCAGTGACGTTTGAGGGGAGCGACGTTTCTCCGTCATCCTCATGTGGCAGCAGTCACTTGTGGCCGTGCAAGGGAGAAACTCGAATTCAGGTAGGGCGCTTCCCCCTGTCCCATCTTCCTGCTCACGACTTGACTGTGCGACATTTGCCGGCGGAGTGAAACTTAACACACGCACGCGCCTCACCGTTTTCATACACTACTCTTTCACTCGGAATATGCAGTTCGGCGACGGCAGTTAGACTCGACTTGCCCCACGGCGCGCCATGTTCTCGCGCACGATTGTGCACCTTCAGTACGCCAAATTAGTGCTTGTCAGGCATGAGAGCGACCTGACGCCCTTCGCGCTTACCATTTGCACACTGATGGTACATAAGGCCCTTGAATGAGAACAACCGCGCCTTACTTCAAAGGAACTAAACAACACCGAGCGCCGGTTACGAGCTGCTGAGTCGTTTTAGCCAAAATGCGCGTGACGCAAACGAGCGTTCCTCCAGTTGAAAAAATGAGCGGCATTTGTGCATGTGCCACGCGAACTGTTCAGTGCGCGGTGAGCACAACTGAAGTCACATGTTAACGTTTAATAGTCGTTAACTGCTTCTTATGAGGAATTGCGATGTGACACAAAAGTTTGCTGTTTCGAGCGTGTTGCAATTGTGACTGTGGCACAATAAAGTTGAATTTTTGTAATGGCGACTCCTACGACAAGCTGCGCGATGGTAAATGTGGTTGTGAGCGGAATTACCCCATTCCGTAGCTGCCAATAGAAACGGCTATTGTGGCGTCTCTTATTGCCACCATGTTGCGGTTTGAAAGTTCCAATCCGTGGTGCGGTAAACGTCAGCAGCTTGGAAAGGCCACCACACGCATGAGCAGTGAAAATTATGCGACTTGGAAGCGAACTGCCGGAGCACAAGCCATACTCGCCGGTGCTTGTTCACCGTGTTGAAACTGCAGTGCGTGCACTCGTGTGTTGTTGTGCCTTGCAGGGGTGTGCCTATTCGAGTCACCCGCCTTTGCCGTTTTTTCAGTTCGATGTTTGCTGTTCTACCCGATCGCTGACGACCGGGGACACGGCGTAGGCCCGCAGATGCGATTTCTTTTGTAGCTTCCCTCTTTTTGGCGTAAAATTAGCGCTGGCTAAATATTTCAATCTTCTGCACAGTTTTGTCAAAGTCTTCACGGAGCATCTCGGATACGATAAACGGTTGCAAATGTGTTTGTCAGCTCCTCGTGCGGAGGTTGCTCCCTCTCTCGTGCGTATTTTGGGCGCAGACTTTTATTGCAGAAATAACACCAGTTTCTGTACTGTGTTTGTTGCAGTTACTCGGACCGTTGCGCGTGCGCAGTCATGCCGATGCCTACTGCCTCCTGTTGTGCATTTGAGCTGTCGTGACTAAAAGACGAGTTCTTAGTGGAGGTTGAGCACCGTAATGTATTCCACCAACGACGGTTTTGAGACATGTTGGTGATGTCAAACACGGGCTTGTCAAGTTGCGCGCTTATTTGTTTTTAGCAATTCGAGTAAAATATTTAACTGCCCAGTCGCGCCGTGTTCCATCAGTTACGGAGATGTCGCCGTGCAGTTAGCATCAGGTGAGATTGTTCGAATTTTGTTGTTGCTTTTTAGAGTCATTTGCTGTGGTCGCACGTGTGTGTTTTTCGCATATTATTGTTTTTTTTTTTGTGTGTGTGGTGCATGAGGTGGAGAGCAACGCCTTGACAAAAATATGCGCGTCGCTGGAGCTATTTGCACTGCTGTGCTATTTGAAGAATTGCATGCCGCAAAGGACTTGAGCTGAAATGGCGCCGTGGAATTTATTCCCAGTTTCGCGCTCCCCCCTTGAACGGGCGTGACGTGGTTTGCGATCTGCACTTGCGATTGTTCGCCACGGGCGCTTATTCAGCGTGGCAGTAACGGAAATTTTATCACAATGGGCCACAGCGCGCAGCAGAGCAGTGTGGGAGAGTCTGTGTGCTTATGTGTGCGATCACTGCCGCACCCAAGGCGTTACATGAGCGGCCTGCACGTACCACTTCCATACGTGGCTTAGTGCCGTCTGTAGAAACACGTTGCCCGCAAAAAGTTCAGGCAGAAGGTAAAAGATGAGTTTTCGTGAACACGTCATTTTACTTCTACCTTTTGTGGTGCTGCGTGTGCTACCACTCGATGGAAAAGACGACGCTGAGCAATGAGAAGTGTAAAAGAAATCAAAAAGGAAATTGGCCAGTGTTTTTGTGTGGCACATTATTTTATTTTTCAAAAATTGAACTGTCAACTTTGCTGCTATTCGGAAGAGAGCGATGAAGGTGAAGGCAGCTGCTGATAAGATGGTGAATGGCAGCAAACTGTGCGAGAGCGCTGAAGAGGTCAATATGAGTCTGAGCGATGCCATTGAAAAGGTGGGAGCTGTGATGGGCCACACGAACTGTGCCTTAGATATCCGCCGTGAGTTCATTGAGTGCATTGAACGGGATTTCTTCAAGGCCTTTGGAGCTGCGAAAGGTTTTCAGCGTGTGTCCGTGTACGCCCATGGTAACTCGAATGAGAACAGTGGAGAGCGGGGCAGTGAGGCGTGGCGCCTTTTTTTTCTATTACGAAATTATTCATCCAGTGCGCGAATGGCGCGGTCTAAAACGCGACTGCTGAGTTGCTTGATAGGAATGCGGTGAAGGAGGTGGACGATGTGAGTGCCACCCTCACCAAATGGTGGCAAACAGAAAACTCGTTGTACAGACCGCCACATGCGCGTGGAGGACAGCGGCACGCTGGCTGAAATGAAAAACTCCGAAGCAGCTGATTGTTCGGCGAATATTTTGGATTGCAGTGAGAAGGTGCCTGATATCATCGAAGAGGTCAGTGATAAAATACGACTAAACAGCAAAAAAGAAGCGTTTTTCTAGCCATTGTTGGCAGGTTGCACGAAGCTGTCTTGCGACACAATGATGGAGATGTCGCGAATGGCACCAACGAGAACAGTCTTGAAGAAAATGGGTGCAGTGCCGCTTATGCACTTTTCAGTGACACTGTAAAACAGGTAGAGTGTTACTGTTAGGAAAAACGCTGGTAAAAGCAGGGAAGCAGTGAAGGCATACTGCGACCCGGTTGCAGGCAGGAAGACGCAGTACCTTAGCTGCGCAGCTGGAAGAGCTTTCATGTCGTGGATCAAGAAGCGCTTTGATGGTGCTGTGCCAGTGATGATTAGACTGTTTAGAAGTTGGCTGACACTGTTAAAGTGTGTGGAGAAAGTTGTGTTGTCAGGAGCTGGTGCACTAATTGTGGAAAAGTGCAAGTTACTGTACGAGGGGACAAACATCTTAAGCACAATGAGCTCGAACTTCAGCAAGTTGGCGCAGCAACTTCGCTTGTCGAATTGCGTCTACTGCACTGAGGCCTCGCTCTATGCAGAGAATGCAGAAGTGGCCGAGGCGCTGAGCGTGAGCAAGTCAGCAATGACGGGTGTGAGGATGCAAGCAGTTTGTAGTTGGTGTTTTTGAGTGCCTTTCAGGAAGTTGAACAGGTCCACGCCAGCGCGCTAGCAGTCACTGAGACCATTCAAAAGTTCGGTAGCTTGAGGCCTGCGACGGAGCAAATATCCGGCGCTGTGAAAGCAGGTGAGTGGAAACATGTGAGAGATATCGCTGAAATTTTCGACACAAGCGCTCAAACTGACGAATAACAGCGATGCCACCTCTCACGCCGCTTCATTAGCTGTAGGGAAAACATGTTCATTGCTCCAATTGTGTTGTTTGATGGCCTGAAGAAAGCCAACGAAGTGTTGCGAGAGATACGGACAAAAGACGTTTTCTTTGAATGTCCCTGAGTGTTGTTTGTGACAGTACCGATGCGGCCATTGGCGCTATGGACGAAACTATGGAGTTTGTCAGTGCTGCTGCGGAGTATTGTGACACGACACGAAAAGTCTCTGAAAGAAGCCACGTTGACTGAAATGTAAAGAAAGCGGGCAAGAATTGTGCAACAAACGGCAGCAGCTGAATTTAGTGAACATCGCAGCTTGTGCCATGAAGTTACGAATGGCCGAGTTGTCGGAAAATCCCTCTCTCGTTGCAACGGAGTTGAAAGAGATGTGTGGCGATGCATCCGAGTACGTAAGCGTGTGCGTCGATTCAGTTGTGGTTGTGGTTGTTTAGAATGCAGCCCAAAGTGTGTCGAGTGCTTCCGATGTTTTTCACGTTGCTGTTGGTGCAAACAAGAGCTGTGGTTTGGCGTTTAAAAACGTGATGGAGGGACCAAAGTTGGCCATGGAGCGGTTGACGATGCACAAGAAATGCAAGCGAAAAAAAAAAAGTTGCAGCCGTTGATGAGTAACTGTTCTGAGGAAATCGGGAATCAGTTTACACAGCAGGCAAAGACCTCCAGAGGGCTACTGAGAGGAGCGGCTTGGAGGTCTCATGCTCCTTCCGGTGACATACGCGACCGTGACCACTTTCACCCTTTCCGTCTCTTCGTTTGAGGAGGCAGCAAAAATTACGCTGACGTTTCTTCACATATCGGCACTCAACAATGATTCACATATGCAAAACTTGATGACACTCGTGACTTTGTTTGATGCTTTAACGAGCCATGTAAATACGCCCGTGCGGCATAATGTTTTGGCTGAAACGAATGCATAGGATGTTACTGGAATTGCGTAACATGCCACGAAAAGTTCGGTCGTGTGCCAAGAGAGTTCGGTTGAGGCTGCGTACAGCACAATTCAAGAAAAGGAAGAAGTGTGCGCTGTCACATCTCTTTTAGGTGGCTGGGGCTGGCACCACTTTGGCACTGCAACGCACGAGATCGCCCTGGCTCTCATGGCACAGCGAACTGCGGCGTATGTTGACGGTCACTTCAACTCGGAAATGAAAAAAATTTACAGCGCTAACGTGTCAACGCGCATTTGTGGCAAAGGCTCGTTTGAATTGTCACCATTGCAGTAAACAGATAGAAGGGTTGTGCCTCCGCTATAGCTAATCCAACTGTTCCACTTCCCAACTTGTTGATCCTGTGCCCGCTATGCACAAGACATAATTTGAAGTGCGGACAGCACATAAGCACCGCGTGTGTGCTATGTGCTCAATAACGCTAATAATAGCGGAAGCTCTGAGACAGTGGGTCTGTTGGGGTTTGTAGAGATGATGGTCTCATGACTCCTCCTCCTTTTATTTGCCATCCTCGGCCATTTACGTGGACGTGATGGGCAGCGAACTGTGAAATTAACTGCAATTCACCAACCTATAATGAGCGAACGTGGTAGGTTGAGAGATAAGGGAAGTTGCAGCATGCACACGCTAGAGGATTTAGAAAGTTATTTTGAACACTTTTTTGTTGGCGGTTGTGCGCGCGGTGGAAGGCGGCTTGCCTATTGCCGACGAGTTTGGTGTTGTTATGTAATTAACAGAGGAGACGCAGAGAAACGAGACACCAGGTAAAATGTTCAACGCAAAACTCCTGTGGCTCCGTGAGAGGTGTGGAGTGATGCGCACAAAATCCTCAAAAGAAGAGGAAGGGAAAGGTGTCCAACATTCAATAATGTTTTACGCCACAATCACCATTCTCAGCAACAAGTGGCGCTTTAATTCTGGCTGAAATTGTTTGGAGCCGAGTGGGCCCCCGAAAGCCGGGAAAATTGATAATGAGGAAACTTTCGGGCTTTTGGATGGGGCACAAATGGCAAAGGTGGGGGAGAGCGGCGTGCAATCTCCTCGTTTAACACGCGGTTGTGTCCCAAAGCGGAGGTCCTCGCAGAAAACAGTAAGGCACGCTTTTTGTGGAGTGCAAGTGTGGAAGCAGTGAATGGCTTGAGAGGAGAGAAGAGAGCGGAGCGGCACACAACTCAGTGCTCTTTTTGGCTCAAAGTCGCGCATGTAAAGAAAAATTATTATTTTTATTATTTAAAAAAAAACATACCGCTACGCAATAATTTGAGCTATTACGGCCAAAAGGGACTCGCGCGAGGTGCCAACTCCGGGCTTTTGTTTTTAAACAACTAGCGCAGAGCTGCAAAATGTCATGGCCCATACGCACAGAAAGCTTTGGAATTCTCTTGTATAGTAATTATTATTATTATCGTTAAACGACTTCCCTAGCTTTATGCTTCCCTTGTGCGAGCGGCATCTTAAAAGCGTTCGTCGTCGATGACCATCATATCCGCGGCCTGACACTTGCGTTGGAGACGTTGCTGAGTTTGTGTTCGAAAAAAAAGACGGGTGTGTAGCCCGAACGTTGCGTCACTAACACGCCAGTCAAGCAGTGGAGCGTTCCGTACAAACCAAAGCAAGCGATCTGTTAAATGTGACGTGCTGAATGCGCTCTTTGCAGCTGCCTCGTCCTTCTCACGCGTCGTTGACGTCAATAGGGCTGCACTTCGTCTTGGGCGCACCTCAACACTTTCCCTACCAGGCTGCAACCGACTCCACTTTGATGGCCGTAGGTGACACACAGCGCAAGAAGGACAAAAAATAACAGCGATTCGGGAAAGAAGTGACCAAAGTGACGCTTCACCCTAAACACCACACAAAATAGAAACGCGTTTCCATAACACAGAATCACACACAAGGGCATGATGCATTTGTAGTGATGCGATATGATATTTTAGAAACGTCAAGGGCGCACACGAGTGTTAAAAGGGAAGAATTGCATGTGCGACACCAAAAGAAGCTCGCCATTTGTAGCGGCGGCAGAGGCGGCTTCAGTTGCGCCTGTCCGTCCCTCAACCTCCCTCAAAAAGAATCCCACATATTTATGGCGCAATGCCAGTCACACCGGCGCGCCACTTGTGGCATAAATATTCGTCAGTACGACATTCGCCTGATCACACAAGGCGGTCGCTTTGTCATTTATTTCCATCACCTCCTTCTCTCTCTGCGTGTGGCACTCGCGTTCGCAAGCATTTGAAGAACCAACGCCTCGTACTTTCTTCACAGTTTTATTAACCGCGCCAGAAGCGATGGCCTCAGTTTCGCGTAAGGTCGTTGTGAGTTGCCTCGCTTCATCCAACGCAGCACCCCTGAAAGCCAAAAAACTTTGACACCTTTTGCCCACACTCACAACAACAGTAAACGGTTCCTGGGTGTTATTCAGCAGTTTCACAAAGCACCATTTCTCAAGATAAAAACAAAGTCAATTGTTCAGCCAACAGAGAGCCACCACGCCCTTTTCTATTTTATGCGAGCTGCTGCACTGCAATTATTGGTGACAGGGATCCTTTGCTCTCAAAAATTTTCTCTCCCTTTTAGCCACATTTTCCGACACAGAACAACAGCTGACGTTTTGCTCCCCCAATGACCGGCTTTTTCGCGTCATCGATGGTGCCAATTCGTTTCTGCCCTGACGTGCAGCCGCTCGGACAACACCGCACGCTGCCCACGTGCCCTGCGCTTCTTCCAGCAATAGCAAAAATGTGATGTTTTCTGATTCGGACATGCTGCTCAACAACAGTAAACTGATCTCAGTGCATTCGGGTCGTTTGAATCCGCAATGCAAAATCGCGCCACTCGAGGGATGAAATCGGTTCAGCAAAAGCGCCATGCGGCTCACTCAGCTACATCCAAAAAGGTTTCATCGTATGCAGATGATGTCTCACTGAAGGCCACTGCTCAGTCATCTCGAGCAACGCTTTAATTTTTTCTGCGGCCAGCCAATATATAGTGCAGCTCCCATCCTTCAAACCTTCTCATCCGCAAACCACTGGCGCATTGTCATTGCTGCACCTCCACTGTGTGCGGTGCCATTTGTGTCAAAGCCCACGTTCACCATTCTCAACAATGTTTCACAGGAGGTGCCACACCGCGCCCATTTATCCTCAGACAATTATCGGCTGAACCGCTGCTTGTAATGACGACAAGGTACCGCACCGTAATTTTGTACGAATGATTCGCCTACGTCTTGATGCCACACATTTCGATTTGATCCTCCACAGACCTGCAGCAGTCCTTTTCAACGATGCTTTGCACCGTGGCTCCGCGCTCCCAGATACTCCACAGATGTTAAATACGGGTCCCAGTTTCTCATGCCGTCTGACATCGGTTTGACAGTGGTCAGCGTGACGCTCCAGGAAGTCTATTGCTCCTTCTCTCACTCAATGAGGTCAGCGCTAATATTGCCGACCTCCGCCATCACCTCGCGCGCTGCTCAAGCGACTCAACTGTCACATCCCCATCTGCCAAAAACTTATTTCTATATTAAGTATACCTCTTCGTGATGCTCTTGAAGGGCGCCACATGTCACGCCCCATCCCACAGCCAGTTCCGAGGCAGCGCACAGAAGTACCATTCCCATCTTTTAAACCTCATTTTTTCAACGGAGATCCACAGAACGAGGGCCAAGGCAGCAACAAGCAGCGCTGCACATGCGGAAAGCCACAAGCCGCAGGACAAGCGTGCAGAGACGAAAGCGGCCAAAATAATAAGAATGATAACAAATGGAGGCAGGTATGTAGCTCCCACCAATGTATTTTGGTTGTGTCACACCCGCCGCCACCAACATTTCACCTGCAAGCAAAAAGTAGACAGGTAATTAGCTCACTCATGCAAATAAAAGAAACTCTCCGTAAAGTAAAACCATACCGGAAAAAGAAAAACATTGAACGCTACGCATGCCCAGAAGCAACCGCATAAGCTCCGCAAACTCGACGGGTGACAACACAGCGCCTGCATTAGGGCACTGGAGAACACGAGTGGAGCGATTGCTGCTTTAAGCCTTGCAACTATGGCACATCACACCAGCTGTGCCGTGGGACTGCAGTGGGCCGAAAAATGCGAAAGCGCGTGCGCATCAATACGGTAAACAACATGCCTCGGCCTGTGAGGCGACCAGCCATTCAGCGCAGCACTTTTGGCACGTTGCACCGCCTAGGCTCGCGGGTTTCGTCACAACATAACGCAGGTATGTCGGAAAGCGTGACGGAACAAATGACTACCTTGAGGCGTTGCTTGATTTGTGGTGGTGTTCTGGCGTCAGGCAGGTGGAGATGATTGAGAAGGCCACAGCGACATGTGAAATGGAACATGTGAAGTGATGGAAGTTCATTTACGAATAGTGAGGTGCAGTGCAGTAAAAACGCACTGTTCATTCTCTCAAACCACTCACAAATATGCTCCTCGTTGCCGTTCCTCGAATCTTATGCGTCAATGCGCTCGTGTTACATATTAAAAAGGCATTAGTAAACGCAAATACATATCTTGCTTCATTAGAGTTTTTAATGGCACGAGTTATTTCCCTGCATTCTACGGCGTGCAGTTCGGAAGGTGTGGTGCGTTCAGTACGTGACAAACACGCCACACACATCATCAGCCTCCTCCTTGACAAAATTACAACAACGAAAGGAATGCCTGTGACGAAAGGCAACACAACAATAACTGAATTACATATTACAGTCTTTCCTCACACAACTTGCTGATTGCAATGTCATGTTACGTTGCGACCTAAGCGCCATGGAACAGACATTTCTGCAATCAGATAGTCAGTAAGCTGTTAGGTATTTAGAACAATTTGTGTATGTTCCTTCAAGATCACGTACTTCAAAGGACCAAAGAAAGGCGAAGAAAAAGAAAAGAAAGAGGAAAAACGAGCCGGAGAGGAAGAAGGAAAAAAGCAATTACCTAGCGTCCTGCAACACCTTGTGTGTTACGAGAGGGTCGCGTGCTAGTTCAGTATTTTGTAAACTCGTCCCCCATTAGTAGTAATTTCTAGTCAAGAGGGACGTTCTTGGCGACCTGGTTGCGCCTCGAGAGCACAAACCACGTTGCAGCGCCAATGATGACAACAACAACAGGCACAGCCACCGCGACTGTAATTGTGACGCTGTTCTTGGCAGACTTCATGGCACTAACGCTGCCGTGGCCGAGCTCAGCCTGCTCTCCCTCCTCCTCCTCCCCTTCAGACGAAACCACGCCCATCATTGCTCTCTCCAGGTCCAGGCGGTCACTATCGGCTATTTCATAGTCTGCCACGAACACCGCGTTGTTGTCTTCAGCTGCGTCATCCGTCTCTCCATCATCCCGTTCATGTTTCTTTTGCACAGAAGGTATGTCCGCAATATTGGTGTCGCCCCTTCGCTTCGCGGCGAGGCGCGCCATCAACATCTTCACCTCGGCCTCAACCTTCAGCAGAACCTTGATCACGTTCTCCAGCCTTGTCTCAACACTCACACGGCTTTGCCTTGCCGACTCCATGACGCTGTTTGTCCGCGCCAAGAACTTTTCACAGTCAGCACCACCCCACTTCTCGCAGCTGGTGCGCAGCGAGTTTGGTACGTTCGTCACCGCTTGCCACATCACGTTGGTGGCGCTCCTCCACTCATCGAAGTCGTCAAGGTGGTGTTTGCGCTCGTCTGCCACCATACGGAGAAGCACAGCCCGCTCCACACGGTCACTGCCAGTGCATCTGAGTTTCTTGTCATTGCGCATGCCGTCAGCGAGCAGTTCGTGGAATTTCTGTTGGGCATCGTGCTCAGCAGCCACGATATTCTGCAGCGTGGAAGAGACATCTGCCTTCACGCCACTCGCCACGCCTCTTGCGTGTTTGGTATCAGTCATGTCAATGCCGTCCACCCCGGCATCCTTCGCCCTCACCCTCAGCTCCTTCGCCAGCTTCGCGAGGCCTGCCTCCACCTTTATCACGTGCTTAGTAACATTCGTAAGCGCAGTGAACGTGTCCTTCATTATGTTTAGCTTCTTCTCCATCTCACAAGCGACTACGACCTTTTCGTCAAGCACCCCCTTCTCCTTCTCTGCAACCGTGATCGCTTCCTTCGTTGCAGCGTACGCTTTCTTAACTTCCTTCGTAATCCTATCAATGTCACCTGCTGCTTTCTTCAGCGACTCCATGCCTGCAGAAATCTTTGCTATGTAGGCGTCGAAGTGTGGCGCTTTTTCTTCCTTACCAACTTTGATAATTAACCTCAGTGTCTCCTCGAGATCATTACGCACAGTGTTGAAGTGGTTACTCTTCGATGTATATGCTAGCGAGCAGTCATTTCTACGTGAAACTGATTTCCACTCATCGACAGCTTGCAGCCACCATGAGTATGTTTCCGTTGAAATGTCTGAGGCGGCTCTCATTCCATTTTTCGTCTGCTCAGTTATTTCCCAGTATATTTTTTTGGCCTTTTCCAGTGCTTGCACTACGCCTGGATGGTGGCCAGCCGCACCTGCCTTGCTTACCTCCGCAACAAAACTCGTGTGCTCACTCGTCAGTTTCCGTAGAGTGGCGTTCAAAAGCCTGCGTGCGGTTCCGGCATGGCGGCGCGCAAGGTCGGCATCGTGCAGCCAAGCGCACTTCTGCATATCCGACTGATCTCGCTTGTAATAGATATACGCCAGTCTCGAATGATGCACGTATTGGGCAAGCGCAGACTCAAGCACCAAAGCAAATGACAGCAGCACTGCGTGCTTGAGGAACATCGCGATGGCGTAGTGGTGTTGACAAATTAATTTTACCTTGATTGCCGAGAGACGTGGATGGAAGCAGAGCAAAGTGGAAAATTAAGGCAACAGGGAACAAGCAGCGAGCACGAGATTAAACTCGCCAGCAAACACACACAAATAGGTACGTGGCTTCTAGAAATGTAATGATCTAGCTCCATCAGAAAACAAGAAGTAAAACAATACTTAAATTGAATCTCTCCTATTACCACACAAATAATCCAATGATGCGCGTATCCCAATCGCTGTATAACACGCTACGTGACTATAAAAAGAAAGCACAAGACACTGCAACAGTGGCACGGCTCCCATACAACTACCGGAAAGAAACGAGAAAATGGTGTGCCGAGCACATTGCCATTAGGCCGCACACGAGCGAACGTAGCACTAGTCGGTGTACCACCAATGTCCACTGCTGGCGTCATGCCATCATGCTCACTTTCATGCCGTTCACCCGGCAGGGTTTGTGCGCCCTCGTCATTGTTGAAGGGAGGCAAAGCATCAAATGGTCCGGTATTCCCAGCACAGTTTGTCGCACGCGACTCAACCACGCCGTCTTCATTGCCCATGTCCCTCCTCAGCACGACGCCCTTGTTCATGGAAGATGGAGTGCATGCTCACCACCATCACACACGCAACAACAGGCAACTGCCTTTGCGCCACAAGCCCACTCAGAGCTGCTTCAGCAACTGCGCATTTTTTTCGTTACGCACAACTGGGCAGTATCTTTATTGGTGTGCAGCACCACAAGCAACAGCACAACAGCAATACTCATCCTCATCGCACCTTCCGAGGTTGTCGCCCTTGATGCTCCAATAGACCGGCGTTCAGCTCACCATGTTAACCAATTCGACCTTTACACTGAAGAGCTGAGACGAGTTCATATTGTGTGAACGCGCATTATACGCAATTTCTATGCCGACTGAAAACACTCCGCATGCCATTGTCCAAGTTCTTTTCAGTGCCAGTACTTCCACTAGTGAAACTGCCAGCCGTTGCGCTCAGACAGTTGTTTGGTGTGTCGCCCTTATAGGCATAAAAACTTCTGCAAGAGCCACCGCGCCGCGTTGGGAAAGGAACAGATGCGCCACCACAATTCCCAGTGAAACATTGCAGACGTTCGGCCATGATCAACGGTACTGCGCCT
Source organism: Trypanosoma vivax (assembly GCA_021307395.1). NCBI lineage: Eukaryota > Euglenozoa > Kinetoplastea > Trypanosomatida > Trypanosomatidae > Trypanosoma > Trypanosoma vivax. Next base: position 25,125 of record SOPI01000572.1, on the reverse strand, counting down.
CAAAAAGCATGGGCAACACGTCGCAGTTTAGTACGCACCACGTCACAAAATGCCACACAACGTGTTAGTGATGGTTTTGTACAACTAATGGCAAACTGTTACGCCAATCGACACTGCACGAAAGCGCGGCGATACAGCGTACCAAAAAAAGGGACTGCGCGACTGGTGCCTGGAAATAAAGCGAGACAACACTGTACAAAAAAAAATAGAAACATTGTTGAGTAGTCGTGGTGAACGATGTGAGGCACTTCCATGCAGCTTTATGAGGTGGTGGCAAGTAATTTGCACCAGCGCCAAAGCAGCAGTCACGAAACGAATTCGAATGGCCAACAGTGCGACGCTCCTTCGTGACAAGCCCCTCGGGCAGGCGTGACGCGGTAAACGTCTTGCATAAATGCCATGGCTGTGCGAGCCATGTTGCGCTTGTTGTGAAATCGCCAAGACGATGAATGCTGTGCTGACACAAAAGCTCTTACTTCACTGGACGTATGAGAGTCACAGCAGCAAGGGCCTCATCCGTTCAGCTACTGAAAAGCAATTGAATCCTCTTATGGGGGAGTTTTGCAACGAAAACATAATCCAATACACACATGTCTGAGGTCAGCATCGCTCAGTACTGGCGCGATGAACAAAACGGCTTTCAACCACATCCAAGTGCACTGCGAGTAGCAACTCCGCAATGACCAGGCAGATACCGTCCCGCCTGTACTCGCAAGATACGCCAGCAGTGAGCGCGTGGCTACTTTCATTGGAACGCTAGTAACGAACATACGCATCGCACGCTCGGGTAATGAAAAGCAACTAATAGCGGCGATAAAAGAGAACAGCACAGAAAGTAAAGGATCGCAGCCAGTACAGCACTGGCACTTAACAGCGGTGGCAGTGAATGAAGCGGACGTGAAGCACACAAACGGACAACATGCCGCACGTGCAGAACATTATTTATCAGAACAGCGCAGCTGGCAAGCGAACAAAATCGGTCAAATCCCAGTTGTAATAGACGTGAGCAACAGTGCAGAAGTACAAACAGAAAAGGCGAAGCGAGAGAGACAAAAATGATTTCCAAGTTATTGCCTTTATTTTTATTTTTTTTATTTGCCTTAAGTTAGGTGCGACAAAATCGCGTGAAACAAAATGCTCTTCGGATACACTCAAATGCGCGGCATGCAAAAAAAAAAAAAAAAAAAAAAGGAGGCGTGGCTCATGTTCCGGTGCGTGTTCGCTTTTAAATAAAATTACATAACACTTTAGCGCCGCTTACACCAGCTGATGTTTGAGTGCCACACAACACCGAAGTGACAGAGGGCTTGAAAGGGCGACCATTAAGGCCAACATAAAACAGCGGCACGACAACATAAAAATCGGCCTGCCGGTCGAAATGGTCCCGGTGCTTTTTTATATCATCTCCAGATGTGCATAAAAAAACAGCAGTGACTACCGGAAGCGGTTCCAAATAGAAAATCTCGCCATGTTATGGAAAATTAAAACAAAAGACGTTAGGCAATTCGCAGATTTATTTGCATTAAAAAAATGAACGGACAAAACAAGTAAAGGTCACGAACGTTTAGCAACAGCACAGGCGGCAGCACCAAGTAACAGAACAGGCGCAGGGCACTGTGGCTTCACACTCCTCTCACGTGCCATTCTGATCGCCTCCTCCAGCGCCGCGTCGACTCAGGACGAACTGGCAGTTGCCACTTGTATCAGCTTGCGGGCCTTCAACGCTCGTTCTTTGATGCTGTCGGTGAGCCTCTTCAGCTGCGCAACAACCTCCAAGCTGTTCATCACTGCGGAGTGATCTGTCATGCTACTCAGAAGCCTTAGCGACAGGGACACGAGGTTCGCATTGCACACATCCTTTGAAAAGGCTTCGGACGCCCTTGAGGTGATATTCGCAAGCACATCCCGAAGAATTTCGTTAATTTGAAGGCTGTGTTTCCCGCTTTACTTCGTTGCCACTGAAGCGGGGAGCTCTCCCATCACTTTGGCACGCTGCTCGTCAGCACGGTGGAGAACCTGCTTCAGCACCTCCAGCCGCTTTCTGCGGTTGCGAGGGCACCTTCAACGCTCCCAGACAAGTCGACGAGCCCATCGCTTTCCCTCGCGGCGGCATCAACACGCGCGACCCATTCTGAAATATTTGTTTCTACATTCGCTGCATGTACGCTGAATGTATTTGGTTCGTCGTGCAGTGCCCGAAGCTCACTCAGAACGGCACACAACTTGGCAACAACACCACTAAGCACCTTTATAATGGCTTTCCTCACATTTCCAGTCGCTTTGCCCCTAAGCAGAGAAGCGTTACGTGCATTGCTGTTTGCCTCCTTAACGTGTTTGCTGACATCTGACAAAATTGAGCGCAATCACATCTGCTGTACTGCCAATTTTATGCAACGTGGCGTTCAACTTGCGTAGCAGAGTTGTGTTGGACTCAGCAATATTGCGAATAACGTCTGTTGGTTTGCTTTTGAGTATCTCCGACATTTTTTTATTGCACACATCAAATGTCACATCACCGATGTCGGTGCCTGCTGCAGCACTCATATTTTCCAACCGCATCTGAATACGCTCCAGCAAGTCGATTTGAGTCTCCATCTTTTGCTCAGCTTCATTAACAGCGGAGGCAGCTTTGGCAGCAGTACGGACAGACGCATTTACAGCGTGATTAGCTTCGGTAACATCGTGTGGGCCTGACAGCTTGCCAACAAGCGCAAAATATTCGCCCTTCAACCACATCACAACCTCTTTCACCAGTTCGTCCGCAATCGTTACCTCTGCACGAACTCGCTCACTATAAGTTACCGCGTTAGCCGCGCCTTGCGTTTCATCAGTCAATTTTTTCCCCGCTTCCCTTAGTCCCTTGTTACTACTTGAAGATTGACTAACAACTTCACAAAACACCTTTCCATTGGCCGCAGCCAACAAGGAGTTCTTCGTCTCTCCCACCTGGTGAGATGCGTTTTCCAATTTCTTCCTTGCGCTATTTACGGCGGTACGGTACGACTCAAAACTTTGCACAGCAACTTCAAGACGATCCACTGCATCCACAACTTGTTTTTTGACTTCTTCCACCTTGCCTTCACTAAAAACACTCCAATGGTACTTCTTCGTGTTCAATTTAATGCCGTTATACGTTTTATTAAGTACTTGCAGCGTCTTGTTCTTCCACTCAGTGAGGTCCATGGTGTCAATATTTCCCGTGTTGTTTAGTGTTTTCATTATGTTGTATTTTTCTTCGCAACCAACGCTGCTGTGAGCATCAAATATTGCCTTCACACTTGTGTAGTTCCATGTACCATCGGAGCTAACGTACCACAAGTAATGCGCCACGCGCATAATGGCACTAAAACAATACGCTGAACTTTTAATGGACTCCTCTGCTTCTTTCGTCGCCTCGTTCGCCTTTTGTTCAGATTCGTTTATTTGCGTAATGGCTTCACTCACAGCTGCTATTGACTGATTTATAATTGTGAGTTGCTCATTTGTACCAGAAGAAACCAGTGATGCACGAAGCTTTTCGTATTTTATGGCCTCATTTTCCGCTCTACTTCGCATGTCACGAGCCCGCTGCATAATTTCCGACACGTTTTTCATAACTGCTTCTGCTCTTAATGCGGGCCTCTTTGTTACGTGCAACCAACCCAAGAGTACATCTTTTGTCGCACACACCACTTCATTGGATGGGTGGCGCGGAGACTTACAGTGGTTGGCACTTGTCGCCACGTCACACCACACAACAGCTGAGAAAAGCAACAGGAGGCAAAAGCACTTTGAATCCATCAGCTCTTCGCCTTCAAACTTTGCACTGCAAGACTGGCAGCTAAAAAAAATTATGAGACAAGTACATAAATGAGACAACAAAAGTCTCAGTAACAACGAGAATCACGTTTCGCAAAACATTCACGCAGTAAAACAAGTTTGGCTTAAGGGCATTGCAAATAAAACAAAACGGCAGACAAGGAAACTAAGGGAAAAAACAGCAACATGGTATTGAAAGCCAACCTCATCAAGCCAATAAGAAAAAAGCGTTGCGTACAGAGAGGCGCAGGGACACATGAGTTCTCACATCAAAGAACAGAAGGAGAACTGCGTTGCTTCTCTCCGCGCAGAATGCGTAAGCAGCAGTCCAGAGCAGCACACATCAGAAAGGCACGTCGTGGCAGAGGTGCTCTTGGAAGCAGTGGGAGTTGACGCACGAGCAACAGTGAAGCGCACGAGTCACTATTAATGAAAGGACATCACTGGTTTGAAGCCTCTGCTGTTCGCTTTGTATTTTGGCTAACCGTCTGGGCCTCGTGAAATTGATGCCCCCACATTAACAGACAAAAACCATCACCCAGGTGCTTCCGTTGAAATGCTTGTGATGGTTCTCATTCCATTGTTCGTCCGCTCAGTTACCTCCCAGTGTATTTTTGTGGTGTTTTTCAGCGTTTGCACAACGCCTGAATGACGACCAGATGCACCCGCCCTTGCTCGCCTCCCGCAACAAAACTCACGTGCTCATCCGTCGGTTTCCTTTTGAGGATTGTTCAAAAACCAACGCGCAGCTCTGGCATGGCGGGATGCCAAGTTAGCATCCCGCGACCAATCGCGTTTCTATATATTCGACTGATTTCGCTCTCAATAGATATTTCCAATCCTGAAGAAGGCCCACAGCGAGGAGACACAGAACTAAAACAACACAACACATGACAGTGGCACTGCATGCTTGGGAAGCGGCATGATAGTTTAGTGATGCTGGCAACTTTGTTGCAATCCGACTGTTAATAGACGTGGAAAACGGAAACAGAGAAAAGAGAGAAACTGAGGCACCAAACATCAGCATATAGCTCTAAAAGAACGCTGGCACGACATGAGCGAAAGAAAAAGACTGCTTCATAAGACACAGTGCGCAAACTAAAGTCCAATAAACAAAGGCGCAGCGTGGTGACAGTGAGCAGGAGTTAAGGCGCATTTAACAGCAAGTCACAGGCGCCGTTGAGCCATCGTTTACTCGGACTTGATGTACACAACGTTGCAAATGTGTGCTCAGTCATGGCAAATTACTGCACTGGTAGGCGAGTGTATGAACAAATGACACAACTCAAACGTATGGTAACATCGGAAGACATTAAAAGTTTATCACAGCAAGAACGAGTAGCAGAAGTATTACACACTATGCGCTTGAGTGACAGTGTACTTGCGCATTGTGTCGCTCAATGACATGTCAAGCAGGTACCACCGTCAAACACCACGTTCGGCATGTGTTTTTATGGTGGATTTTCCACCTGATGAGGCAACGCTCACGAGAACCAGACAACAGAAAAATGTCCTGCAACATCGGTTGATGTAACACAATTTTGCGTGTGCACAGTTCAGCAGAATTATTGCAAACACAATTTTTGCCCGCAGAAGTGCCATCACGTTGGTAAATAGCAAATAACATCTGCATAACGTTAAGGTGCACATGCATAAATGCGTTCACAATTTTGTTATCATGTCTGTTATGGCATCTCTGTGGCATTGGCAGCGTGTGGTCGCGCATAAGAGATTATAAATGTAATGAAGGCATGCGATGAGCGCAGCATCCGCTCTTCGCCACAAAAGGCTCGTGTGCACAAATTGTGGCACGGCACAGTGTGCAGCAGTGGAAGAAATGAAATGAAATTCCACAACTGAATTAAGAGAAAAATGCGAATTTATATGGAGAGAGGTATTGCAATAACGCCTTGTGTACATATTCCACACTCCTTTTGCAGGACGTTAAGTAAGATTCCACTTTTTTTGACGCCTTCTGCTGGCTTACCTCCACCAGCAATTGGCCGTACAGCAACACACTCCGGCGGTCGGATTTCTGCGGTGGCTTCACACCGGAAGCACAAGTGGCGAGACTTCTTGATGAAAACGAGTGAGTAAAGTTCCAGGGTGTCGGAAAAGGGGGCGAACCACTAGTTTGTTAACTCCCTGTTCGAATGCGTGTTGAAACAGAAGGTATTGCTACAAAAGCGACTCGTTATCTTGCGTGCTGGCGTTGGCAATGGCGAATTGCCTCGATTCCTTCCACTGACCTCACAATCGTGTGCGCGTGCCTGAACACCTTCGGTTAAAAAACTTCCGCAAAATAATAAATAAATAATAACCAACTGTGCATAGTGTCTGCGAGCCCTTGGCGTATCACGCTATTGCTACAACGACATCGTTGGTAGCTTCAGCTAGAATGACGCTTTGTAAATCAACTTCAGTTTAGACCCCAAGCAACGAAAGTTCAACCGATTCACCCAAAGGACCTTCACCGTCCCACAAAATGACGTTATTTCTTAATTCAGTCTCTTATGCAAGACACATCTTGTCACACTCCCATCAAACGTTTTCGACATCTCCAGAGCTTTGTTTGTACTGCTAAGGGCTGGACAAATTTGCGTGATGAACAGTGCCGTACCGTTCTCCACATAGCTCTTTTGATATCCGCCAGGGAGCCGTGCCGGAAACGAGTGGGTATTTCGTCGATGCAGAAGTTTGATGACAGAAAAACAAAATAACTAAATGGATAGAACACACACACGCCTCGAAGGTCCACAGTCTCAAGTAGGCACTACTGAGCGCTCAATGAGGAGAGACTGATATGAGTGTCATTGCAATTGTCTCGGAGTGTCACACGGGACAGCGAAGGCATCGTTTCCTGACAAACTACGAAGCACGTGGCACAGTCGCTTATGCCTCGCTGATCTACTGCCTCATCCCTCAGCCCTGGTCAACATTACTCGCCAAACACCTCCGCACTTTTAATTAAAAAAATCTGATTAGAAGTAATTGCTCGTAAACAAGGTCTGCTTTTCTGGACAACACCCAGCGGCGAGCATCTCATCATCATTTCCATGGCATCATCAAACGCTGTCAACATGGCCGCCGGCAAATGCACACGGCCAGAAACCCTGCACGAAGCACGTCCTTCGAAAACGGCACGGCCTGGGCATTTTGTAAGCCAATCAATGTAACAACGGAAAGAGCGTGCAACACCTCCTGACGCATCTGACACTCGCCGTGTGTTTCCAGTAAAAACCAAACACGATAGAACTCAAATACAGCACGCTATGGAGGCTTCAAAAGACGTCTGCGTCAAGCCAGCAACTGGTGCCCGTGAAAAACGGGAAAGCCGAACCGCAATATCACATCGTCACAAGGAAAAAGTGCACACTTGAAATTTGACCTAAAAAGGCGTGTGCCGATGTGTCCACGGGAATATGCCGAGCAGAACAAGCGTGAGTTGCGTAACCGGCTTGTAGTGAACAAGTGCCAGCACAATACAGAAGTACCAGCGAAAAGCAGCTGTGTTTGTGACGTCAGCTACCGAGTGGGTCTCAGCCATAACGTAACGCGCTGTGTACTGGGGCATTGCACTTCACACACGCCACGTGACGTGTTGAACGGCATCGCTGACTACAGTCAAACTAAGAAGTGAAGAAAAGTCTTGTAGACTTGAGTGGCCATATTCAATGGCAGTAACGACATCGAAAGTGGGAAAAATATGTACCTCGACGCATCACAAATGTGGACACAATGGAGAAAATCACAGTTAGTTGAACGCTGCGGAACGGAAAGGCCCGCAAAATCATGGGAACAGTTCATTCAAAAAAGACATGATTAAAAATTACATCAGTGTGGCCACCCGAGCAATTTACAACAAAACATTTTGAAATGCCTCGTGACCATTCGATTTTCAGCAAGTGCGACCACAAGCTGCATATTTGATATGCAACACACGGCGAGCAAGTGCCAAAACTCTGAAGGAAAAATGCAGGCAGCCAATTCTTACATTAGGAAGTTTTCAGTAATAAACACATGGAAGGGAAGAAGAAAGAAAATCAAGTCGCTGCAGATCAGCTTTACTTTTTTCTTTTTTAGAAGCAAATACGCACAAGAAAGTGTGTGGGAGAACGGCTTATTTGTACATCTGTTCACTGCGGGAAATTTATTCGCTGCACCTCCTCTTCAGTTTGATCACACGCAGAAACAGGCAGAAGAAACATATCGACAACCCGTAAAACTGAATCGAATTACCTGAGAGGAACGGCATGCCAACCAGTGATGACATGAGCGTATTTTTTAGCCGAAACAAAAACGATGGAGGCTGAAGAAAGCAGGTGACATTGCGCTATTTTGAATTACCACCGGAAATACAAAAGGGCGAAAGTAGAACGAAAACGCGGGCTCCGCATAACAAAAAGGAGGGGAGAAAAGACAGTTGAAAATATTAGCGGCCATACCAAAATCGATAAATAAATACATGAAAAAAATAAATAAATGAAAAGACGGCATAGAAGCACTTTATCATGAAGTGGGAGAGATAAGTTACGGGACGAGGCACCGGAGGGAAGTGGAGGGGGCGATGGCTGCTTTACAGGAACCGACGCACAACGTTGAACAGCTGCATGTGCAAAGGGGTGCAGAGCGCTGCCTTGCATTGTCCTGCAGAGCCATTTCGATTGCTCTCTTTACTGCTGCCGCTGCGTTGTCTGAAATGGCACTCGCTTTTTTCAGGGATTCCCGCATCTTCACAACCTTCAATTTGATGTTGTCAGCCACAGTCTTCAGTGCATTGATGTCTGTTAAGTTCCAAAGCATCGAAAAGGCGTCAACAGCTTTCACATTTGGCGCATTAACACTCAGCCCCGGGTTACAGACTCTGTCAAGGAGCGTTAGAGAATTACCGCCAGTGGAAGAACTCGTGTTTGTGAAGAGTTTTTTCATAAACTCGATACGAGTCGTATTGATATGGCTTTCGCGCTTCATTTGCTCCTCCAGGAAGCTGCTGATTTCGCCCTGCACTGTACTATGCAATTTTCCAATCTTATTAGTAGCCCTTGCAAACACCACCAGTTCTCTGTTCGCTACTCCAAAGTATTCCACCGCCTTTGGTACGGTTTTTACGGCCTCATTCATCTTGTTTCGCGTTACGTTGGACAACCCAGCCAAAACAGAAACGTTGCCCAAAATACCCTCAGCCTCCTCATTGAGTGACGTGGAGGCAAGGCGCAATGTGTAAAGCCCCTTCATTGTCTCGCACAAATCCTTCATAGCACCACTCACAACCTCAACAATGGAATTCTTGAGTGTACTCATGACAGCTTCATCGTGCTGATCAATATCTTGCACGGCTTTCTCAGCCTGCTGCAAGCTGCCATTGATGTAAGCCAATTTTGCATTGACAAGCGCAGCCTCTGCTTTCAATTTTTTCAGTGCTTCTTGTGCCTTGACCATGCCACTCGAATTAAGTCCGGCAGCACGACCAAAAGCAACTACCAAAGACCCATTAAACACTTTAGACAGGCCTTTATCACACGCTTCAGCCGTCAGACTGCTGATGCTGATGTCTGTCTCATTGAGGTACTTCATAAGCTGAGGTTTTATTGACCCCAGTGAACCAGTTTCGCGTTCAATCTCTACCTGAGCAGTGGAAGCATATGAATGTGCACTGCCAGGCAATTCCGACGCCATCAACACAGCTGCATTGGCATATGAAATGTTGCGCTTTGTTTCACTTGCAATATCCAGCTCTTTCAAACGATGGAAAACCGCCGAATAACCAAAGAGCGACAAGAGCGACATGAGGCCATTTACGTATTTAACCAGCGACTCCGTGGCTGCCGCGACCACAAGCGCGTTTCCGCTGCTCTCATCGTACTATTGATATTTCCTTGGGTAGTTGCTAATCGCCCTTTCGCTTCATGCGGCTGTGCAGATACTTCTGAATATTGTCTACCAACTGGGACAGCAATGTCCCATTTCCCTCAAGAGCAGAAAGCATAGTCTTGTTGACGTTCTCCATACTGTTTACCGTACTGTTGACTGTTTTGTTGGCTTCATCCACAGACACACGAACCGTTTCAAGCAGCTCCAAAGTGACCACAAGTTTATCGGTTAAATTTCGAATAGCCTGCACCACTTCTTTCACCTTTTCGCCGTCCTTGAGGGTCCAGAGCTTTCTCGAGTACGCACTCGACTTGGCCTCTTTGTGCGTTTGGCCGACTAGTTTTACCATTTCATTTTTCCATTCGATCAAGTTATTCATTTCGTCCAGCTTTTCCGCATAACTGCTGAGTCGAATCGAAGCGCTGTACTTCTCCGTGTAGCTTTTACACTCATCCCTGGTTTCAATCATTTCGATCAGTTTTTTGTTTCCTCTTAGTTGACGGTAGCTTTTTCCCAACATCCGGAAATAACTTTCGACGCGACCATAATGTAGTAAAAGGAAGAAACAACCCCGTCCTCCAGAGAGCTGTTCGGAGACTTTTCAGCAGCGCTTGCATCGACATACGAATTGTTCACCACCGCAATGGTATTCTTTGCCTCCCTAACAGCCGTTTCAATATTGGAGGTTATATGAGCTGCGGTAGTTGTTTCAAGGCCACCAAGGAGCTCATTATATTCAGCAATTGCTTTGCTTGCCTTCGCCTCCACTTCCTCGCCGCGCTTCCTCAACTCCGTCACGTTTTTCAACACCTCCAAAGCCCTCACTCTGCACTTGTTGGTGACATTCAACCAGCCCAAGAGAATGCCTTTGGCGGCGCATTTTTCCTCATCAGAAAAATTTTCCGTTGCTTTTTGGTTGCAACAAACAACGGACACACTAACGCATCGTAAGGAAGTTGATAACAAGACAACAAGAGGTGCGGTTGCCAACATGAGCTTCAATGCACTTAAGATCTAATAATTTAAAGCACAAATAAGTACGCAGCAACAATGGACGTGGCGAGTAGCAAGGAAAAATAACCGACACTGCGAGGAGCGCAACGCGACAACTTTTTATTTTTTGGTTTTGTTAATAACAACAATAATAAAGGGAATAAAAATAGCACAAAATGGGCAATTGTCACACTTTCGAAAAATGGACCACAACACAGGTGTAGTGAGTGACTAGCAGGCAAGTGACGCGCCCCTTTGTTGGCCCGTGGCTTTCATTTCAAGCATCTTTGCGCCGTTGTGGCCATCGTCCAGGAAGTGGCGCGCGGACATGTAGCCATGTCAACCGCCACCGTTCGTAACAGGAACGACAAAACAAGCCAATCACACAGCTGCGCCTAGTTCGAGCACCTTTGAAAAGGATCCGACATTAAGCGGATATTAAACGCTTTTGACCCTCAACCGCAGTGTTTTGTGGTGATAAATGACAAAAGTGTTGACTATTCTGCGACTGCTACGGCACTGGACAGCGCTAAGAAAATAAAGCCATTGCCATACAAAATGGACCTCCGATCATTGAGGAAAACATCTGCAAAATTGCGCACCAAAAGGGCCACTTCCTTCGGAAAGATCAGAACAACAAGTGGTGTTCCAGACGAACAGTCCCATCGACAAACAGACGAAATTTCGTCCGTGATCAAAATTCCGTCCCTCACGTCAGCTGCCCGACATACATCAACTCGGCTGCTGGCCAAACACCTTCTGGCACCAGGTGTGCCGAGCATTCACCTCAAGTCCGCCGCATCTGTGGTAAATGAAAAATAGCAACACCGGCAGCACCCACTGCATCGCCATTGGTGAACGTGGCACCGGCTGATTTCGTGCAGTGGTTTAGCGCCAAATTGACACGTTTGTGAGCACAAGGCAAATATTTTGTTTCAACAAGCACTAACTAGTTGCGAACCGCCATCAAGGAACAGTGATGGGGCCGTACAATTTCAGTCGCACGCCCCTGCGGTTGCGTGCAGATCAAAAGCAACACTCGCGCGTTTTATGCGTAGCAGCAATAGTCAGCAGCCCTTACTTCCTGCACATCCTTCCCAAGTCGCTGTATCGTCATGGGACCGGTGAGAAGCCGCCACTCGGTGCAATTCCATTAGCAACGATATTTACAGGTTACGATGCAAAGAGATTGTGTGCAAAAGTACAGCACACTACAGCAGGGTGTCGCATGACATAGTTAGCGCGCTCATCGAATTTTGATGCCACTTAATATTCAAATTTATTATTATTATTTGTTCTGTAAAACAGAAATAAGAAGACAAATAATTTCAACATTTGTGGGTGCACGAAGAGCTATATCCAAGTAGAAAACTTTATCACTGAAGTTTCCTAAAGCACTTGACAGCAACAGTTGTGGAACGATTTACAATTATGTTCGAGTGAAGGAAAGTTAAATTATCAGCATACAACTGTTTGAAACGAGGCAGCAGGCGACGATCGTTCACGGAGGAGTAAACAAATAAATAAACAACGAAATGGAATGGAATGGAATGGAACTGTGCTCCAGCGACAACGAAATGTGTGATGGCATTTTATGCGGGGGGCGCATGCCAAAAGTGTGAACTCAACAGTACCAAAGACCCTGGAGAAGAGGAGTTGGAAAAGCTTTTGAAAAAAATAATTCGTACAAATGGCCATTCGCTGCGGCGAGTAGAAAGTCAGTTCATCGAGCTCCTCGAGAATAGCGGTAAAAGCACCAGCCTTTGGCCCTCATAAAACAACATGTGAAAGGGCCACAGCTCGTAATAAACGGCATTCAAATGAAAGGAAGAAGAGAACCAAAAAGGTTCGAGAAACAGTGAAGTAAAGTGAAGTGAAGAAACAACAGCAGCAGCGAATCAAACGGACATTTGGTCGCTCGCTTTTCTCTCATTCTCATTAAGTGACTGTCAAGGATGGAAACGATAGGCAATTAAAACATCTTTGAATATAATTAAAAGGAAAAATAAATGGGAAGCGATAAGAGCGGGCGATTTACCGACTTGGAAATAAATTTGTGTCCACACACAAGTTGGTTCTTTATTTATTGGAAACTTACACACCAACTTAATGCGAGGACAGCAACAGCAGTGATAATAGCGATAGCTGCTGTTGTGGCAGTAGCAGAAAAAAAAGTGATAAAGCAAACACTACGGCGAAGAAACAGCAACAACGCAATTGTAACTTTTGTGCTACCAACCGCCAGCCATGTCCAGCTCAATTTCACACGACTTGGCAAGGGCGTCATCGCTAGCCTCACTGGGAACCTGGGAGATGTACTCGAAGCTTTCAGCCCTTGAACGTGCAATGGGGAGTTGTTTGATGCACTCAAATTCTTCACACTTTTCCTGTTTTCCATGACACCGTGTCAGTATGAAAAACAGCACCAATAACAGGAGAAGTGGCGTGCTTGACATGAGAATCCATGTAAGGATGTTCCCACTTCTTTTGTACTGAACTGGCGTATTTGCTGATATTGCCACTCGTGCTTCATCGCCTTCGCTTGCGGCTTCAGGACCGCTGGTCACTGCGTTGGTGCTGTCCAGCGTGTCAGGCGCATGTGCACTCCACTGACCTTTTTTTCAGTGCCACCTGCACGCAATGCGGTCTCGCCACACGCCTTGAACTGCCACAGCCACTTGACAGGTTCATCACGGAGAGTTCTCTCGGTGTGCAAACGGCCACCCAAACTCACAAGTTCTGCATATCGCGCGGCGGCGCTCACCAGGGAGTCCTCCGTAACACTCCCACCAAACAGCGCACAGTCGCTGACGCTCACTTTTGGATCACCCATGTTCACTGTGATCGAATTCAAACGCTTGGAGACAGCTTCGAGAAGTCCTGAAATATTTTCGCTTGCCTTGTCGACCATCTCAACAGCCTCAGCAGCAGTTGACGGTGGGCGAGCAGTTTCACCCCCCGTTGTGCCAACCAACACCATCGTCTCCTTTGCACGCGAGTGCTCGTTGCTTACTCTCTGCTTCTCAGTATCACAAGCCAAATCTGCTCCAGTGCTTGCCTCAATCACACTTTGCACACGTACAAGCGCCTCTTTCCTGAGGGACGTGAACTTACACTTGAGACTACCGACCACCACGAGTTGGCGCATGGCATTATCACAGCATTCATAGAAACGATTACAGGCATTCAGCTTCTTTCAGTAATAAGCACTAGGTCATGGCACGGTGTTGGGATGGCAGGCATAGCGAAGGGACACCGCCGACACCGCCCAGTTGCCATGCATTCGAGCGACAGAAAACAGTCCTACCAGTGCCACGCAGACTACAAGTGCGTAAAATAGCATCACCCAGCTCTCGCACTCCATAAGTCCAGTTCATTTAACATTCAGGAGCGTCTTACACAGTGAATTGCTCCATACACCAAATCGCACGACAAACTGGCACTGCCAACTCGCCAGCAGTAGTGCCGCTTCGTTTTTGTCGGTCGCACACACGCGGAAAGAAGACTAACGTGTGCTACACGCTCCTGGTAGACGTTGGCGCCACGTAAAACGTCATAGCAGAGCAGCTCCTTCCATGAGGCGCGCTCACGCACAACGCGCATCCACAACTGCGTGTCGCACAACCGCATCGGGTGAAACGAATCGCACATGAAAGAATCGTGTTGTAAACGAACCACACTGTAACAACTAGTAGCTTTGCCAGGTGATGTGCTACCTGTTGTGCTGGAAAGATACGCCTGAATTGTAGAAGTGACAACAACGAGAAAAAAGGACAACATTGCGAGTGGGACAGACCACAATGCGTCGCACCTGCGTCACAACACACAACCAGCGGGCGACGTTCCGTGTGCAGGACGAAAAACATATTGCAAGTGTTAGTAGAAATCCACAAGTACACGACCAACTGCACGAAGCCACCAAATGCCCACGTCCATCCACCCTTGCGTGTGGACAGTCGACACACCTCCCTCAGCTGTGACGCACAGGGGACACAAAGAACGAAAGCAAAGCAGTTGAACACGAGCGCGCACGTTTTTCCAAGAGAGGAAAAGTGACGCGCATTTTGTGCGGCAAAGGAAAGTCCAAACAGCTGCGTGTTCCACTGACTTTGTACCAGGAGGTGCCTGTCATGCTTTCAGTGCTCGGATCATTAAAGATTCACCTCTATGAATGTTTCCACGTCAGGAAGCTATGCAGTGGCAGGTCCACAACATCCACCAAGAAGGATGTTCAGCACACACACCTAGAATGCCAGGAGCAGCGTGCACTTGTCTTCACAAAAAAGTGGTGCTGTGTGATGCAAAAATTAGGCCGCGAAGGAAGTATGCACCAACAGTTGACAGTCAGCCATGTAGAGATGTGGAAGCATCGAGTAGTTCAGTGAAGATAGTGTGGCGTATGCGCGTGAAGTTTCGTGTCGCGTGGTCTTGAGAGCAACGAAAGGCGCCAGTTAGCGCGCAACGCAAAAATCAAATGAAAAATTTAACTGAGGAGTATACTGGAAAGTGCTCTGATAGCCACATCAACCGTTGTTCAACTGGGGAAAAAGACCGTGTAAGAATGACGTTTCAACCAAATTGTCGCAAGACATTGAAATACTGCCACAAAAAACGATGCGCTAGCAATGGTGTGTCAGTGCTGTCACTCCAGTGGCCCCGCCGCACATGTGCACGTAGTTCCTGGACACATCAAAGGAATGTGATGCGAAGACAATCAGACGTGCACACACGGCGTATGGAAACTGTAACAGGCACACAAATAAGTGGCAGCGCGTTCAAATGGTCCGCGTGGCCAGGGAGTCACACAATTCCAATCCGGTCAATGATGAACCTCTCTCTCTTTTGCACACACAAGCCTCACGCTCAGCCTTCAATTACGATAATATACTGATGTTCCCTTAACTGTTCAGGCGGGCGTGTACGCTGGAAGAGAATCGTAATAAGTGCCGAGAGAAATTTCATACTTTCTCCCTCTCACTGCCAGACGTGAGAACAGACAAGCAAGTACCGACACATTTATGCAGGAGTAAAACAATAGTTTATATATTCATCGGCACAGGGAAAAGGCATAAAGACGTGGTGCCAATCTCGTGTGCACATTTAACTAAACATGGACAGCGGCTATTTTATGGGCTGTGGACAATTCAAGAGGCTCACATCAGCGCAAAACTTGAATGGAATTGGCCAGCATCCGGCAATGTAGCAAATTCAAAATATCAGCTAAAAAGGAAAGTTTCACCTCGAACTTTTGCCACACCCACCGGCACTAACTTTGTCAGCACAGCCACCTCCATTGCGCTGAACATTCACAAGCGCTTCCAAGCTAAGGTATTCCCTTCGTGTCACGAATGTTTTGTTTATCATCATCCATCAAACTTTCTGTCTACTCAGAAACACTGTAATGTACACATTTAACACATTCCATTCCTCGTCAGCTTATCCTTCAAGTGTGATATTTTTTGGATGTGCTGAGTTTTATCGGACTGCAGTGACACAACTTGATAACAATTCCTGTTTCTTTTTCACGCAACTATTCAACCCACTGACAATGTGCGTGCTCAAATGCAAAATCGTGAGTCCTCTTTTATAACGCGGAGGTTGCGTTCATGACCACTGCCATTTATGGAGCTCGTGCTGTCCGCCTGTCACTGCGGTGTGCATCCTCTCATTCGTACGAGGTGGCACTTAAGCCATTCACAGAAAGTTATGCCAACACCAGCAAATCAAACCACGTTGAAACTGCGCCGCTTCGCTCATTCCCATCCTCAACGCAGTGACAACAGCACACCCTGCACTACACAGAACAAGCTGAAGTAGTATGCCAAACCCAGTAAAGTACGCTGACCTTGGCACCAAAGGCAAACTGACGTATTTCTTAAAGAGAGTAAAGCGTTTTTAATCCCAATAACGTAAAGAAGTGCTCCGTACAGTTCATCTCTAACTTTCAGCAACCGCACGTTCACTTCAGTGCGATCTCAACAGTAAACAGAAGCAAAAATGCACGAGTGGCACCACCACCGACAATTCCTTTGGCTATACTATTACAAGCCGAGTGCATAAAGCGTGCGATACACTTCTTTCTGGGATAATTCTTGGTCAAGCTGATTCTGTGGTAATGGATGCCCGTTACAAACAGGCGCACCTGTCGATCAATAATTTCAGGAATACCTAAAGGCGTGCGCCAAGTAGTAGACTAGGATTATGTGGATGCCTCTGAAAGTTCATTTGTAACCAAATAAAATGTGAACAAAATAGTTTCTTCTCCGCCACTTGCTGACCACACAAGCACCTGATGTAACTGCAGCATAGTCCTTTAACCATGATGCAAAACACGGAACCTCTTTCATAACACAGCGGCGCTTTGTCCTCGCCCCGCATGTAGAAGTGATGCCATTATCACTGTTCGTGCCACTTACCTCCCGCAAAACACACACACACACCCGCGTCACTTGCCAACAGACGATTTTTTACGGGTAATAAGCAAAACAACCGCATCACCACCTACAGCACGACACAATGGCGATAGTGACAACGCAGACATCATGTGATTTGCAAATTAAAGCTACATAAAACAGAAGCAACGCCCTGTACGGAACGTTTCGCCAAAACCTTTGCATCACACCACAGAGCGGAACAAGCCACAGCTCAGTGCTCTAGGCGCCGTACACAAAACGACAATGGTACGCAGGTACAGCATGAACTGTATACAGCGCCAAAAGAACAGCCTCTAGTCCGCTTTGTATCACCAGCACGTGCTTCCATGCACAAAGTCATGCTCGGCTCAGTGACAGGAATGAAAGCACACGGCACTTCACAGGAACATGTCGCCAACACGAGAAATGCAGACATGAAAACATTTTCAACCTCGGCAACAACACCGGCGCTTCAGTATAGACACCTTTTTGACCGCTACATGTCCATGCGAGCGTGTGACAGCAACAAGCCAGAAGACATCGTTTTGCGCTTCATCTTCAACTACAAGAGATCATAACATCATGCAAGAATAAAGAATAAAACAAAACGTTGGTGGCAAATAACATGCAGGAGGACACCATGAACGAAATGAAGGACACAAGACCTGCACCACACCTTCGCTTTAGAAGCGTAACGTGTTAGTTGTCCGCAGGGAAAGTTACCCCAGCACACCACTTGTTGTCACCAAAACACATTACATTACAAAGGAGTTGAAACGAAGTTAAAAAATAAGTTAAAAAAAACAATTAAAACGGGCCATCAGCGAGCAAAAGTAAAAGCAAAGCAAAAAAAGTTTTTAGGAAAAAAAGAAATTCATATTCACACCAAAGCTCTGCCAACTGAGGGCCATGAGAACCCAGAAGAAGAAGCGCTGTTTATTCCGTTTTGTTGTTGTTGTTGTTACATTATCGTCCCATCGCCTTTCGCTTTTTGAATAAGAACTTGAGATCTCGGCAAAGTTCAACACCGCAACTCAGCGTGCTGACGGAAGGACAACCAAGAGGAACTCCCAATTCTATTTCTTTACTCCAGTGCGTCATGAACCACCGAACCATACCACCTGCAGGACAGTCGCGTGTTGCATCACTAGCGCATGAAATTGAAATAAAAATGGAACTTTTGCTGTTACAGATATGATGAAAAATTTAAAAAAAGATAGAACGAGTAATGTATTCAACAACTTATGTTTTGATGTCATTGTAATAACTTAGTCTTGCACCGCCACAGTCCACGGAGTGTATTTGAACTTCCACTTTTTCCTTTTAAATTGGCTGCAGTCAATCTTAGTGACAGCGAGTTTTATTGGAATCAGCAGCAAACAAGAGCGAGGGTGTAAGTGCAAGCAGACGATGTCACGCGCGTATGCGCGATGTTTTGTGCATCATTAGGAGAAAGAGCACACCACCCTATTCGTGCGAACTGGACACCGTAATCATCGACTTCCACCCACAGGAATCGCAGGAGTGGCTCCCACACCTCTCGAAGTTTGACTGTTTTCGCACTTCATACTCAAGTCTCATTTCTAGTTTTGTTTTTACATTCCGAAGACTCACAAGCAGTTAGTTACAACTTGCTGACTTTGCATGAAACACTCTCACAAACTTCGAACGTAAGGTGATACACACTAAAATCTTCAGTAAGATTTGCAAAAAGTTGCACTACATTTAAATTGTTATCAGTGATGTCACGATTGGCAGAATTGAAATCATATGTGTTTGTCGCGCTGAAAAACTGCGCCTTTTGCAGCAGTGCATTGACGCGTGTAGAAACAATTACCAGACACATTCAGTCTTGTGTGCTCTGCTGGCCGCTCTATCTGTTTGCTTGCTGTACCAAAAACGCCCTCACGTCCATGGCGTCGACCGTCGCCAGCTCGTTTTCCTCATCTTCAAAAGTGCACTGCGCGTTATCACCGATCGCGCAGAGTGTGCTTATTTCGCCCCTCATTTGGCGCCTCTGCTTCTTTAATTCCACGAACTTCAGGCATTCCGGCCAACTTTCTTCAGAGCCGCGCATGTTCCATTCCGGCCGTGCCGAATCCCTTCCAAAATTTGCCCATTCGTGAGTTTCTAGCAGAACCTCCGCCTTCACGGTGAAGTTATAAGTAACACTGTTCAACTCATCATATTTTGAGTGTTCAATTGAATGGCAGACGCAATGTTGTCTTTCGCAGCTGTTTTATCGAGTGCTGCAAAGTCACTCAGGAGCGACGGGACGTCCTTCGCGGGGTGAACATTTGTGGAACTGTCGTACTTCATGTGTTGTGTAACAATTCGACTTTCATTGCCATCAGCAAGAGCTCACATTAGCTCTTCTGGCATAACAAGTTGTTCGCGTGCTCATTTGGTTAGCAAAATTTTGTCGACCGTGCGCCTTCAGCTAGCACTGCGTTTTTTTGCTATTTTTTAAAGCCTCTTCCTTCTGTCCTGCGCCGACTGTGAGGTGCTGCCTTTCCATGTCTTCATTATGCTTGAGCCCACATTTGCATCCCAAAATACCTTACAGACGTATACATTATGTGCGTCTTCATCGCTCAGCTTGCTTTCAGTGCACTTCCAATCGTGAGCGGGAGTTATTCGCTCGATCATTTCCAATGTTTTGGTAGTATGGCAAAGCTGAATGGCACACAACTTCCTGACCGCCATCACTTTTTCCGCGTTTCACGCCATCATTTTGCACATGTCACAGCACTTGCTGTTCATATCCTCCACCATCAAGATGTAGTCGACTAATTTCTCTTCAGCGCCAGCAGAGCAGCTACAACAGCCACACCTTTCTGTCTTTTTACCTTCAACCACACACTTGTATGCACTTCGCCTTGGCCCGTTGCTACTTCCGCGGTAGAGTGTGCGATTACTTTTTTCAGCAAGCGACTCAATTGGTTTCTGCGAGCAACTTCGACAATTGGCAACCGTCTTCCTTCAACATCTTTTTGTAACATTTTCCAGCAGCTTAACCAGCACTGCCCGCGCATCGGCCAAGTTGACCTCAGCAAGCAACGCCTTATCGACAACACCATTCGAAAAAGTTTTGTACTTAATACCCCCGTTTGTATTTTTGAAGGCACCGCTGAGGTCTTGGAATCGACCACCGTATTTGTGTTTAAGGTTCCATACGTCCCTTGAGAAGGCATCGCGCATACCAAGTGCCTACCACTCAACTTGAGTGGTAAACTTCATTTCTGCCACAATTTCTACGGCACTCCGAAACACTCTGAAAAAGTTCAAATTACTTTTCCCAGTGCCGTGGCTTGACTTTCACGTCGCGGTCGCAGGCTCAGCTCCTTGTCTTTTTTTGGAAGCCTTCGGCACATCATTCAACGTCTTGGAACCCTCGTCGACTACCTGCCTTTTTTGCCCATTTTTTTCGTTATTTCACGAGAGGCATTTAAAGTGGGCTGCTCTATTATCCGAAACGACACGTTGGTAATGGCGCACACAATCCACAGCAATTCAACTTCACAAGCTTCATTCTGAGAATCGCCTGAGCAGCCTGCCCCTTCACTTCCTCATCGCCGCCACCGCACACAGTCACAACAGAAACGACAACTGAGCATACCTGGATATTAGCGCTGTTTGATGCCTTATTAAAAAGCAGTGCGTGAAGAAAAACAACATGACGTCAGGCATATAGTCTCGTTGCTGTGTAGAAAGCGCGGACTATCAGCACAGGAGGGCACTAACACCAACAGGCTTTAGCAGCATAAAAGTTGTTTTATTAACAGCCACGGGAATTTTTTTAACTGTAAACAACAGACCTCAGTGCCATACACCCCTTTCAAAACGAGCCACAAATACCAACCGCAGACCATCGTGAAATATACAAAGAAATATTAATACTTATCAGAGCATGCGACAAGGGCAGTGACAAACGCAGATGTGAAAAAAGCGACATCTTACATCACAGTCGTCTGCAAGGAAAGTCTGAAAAGAGGGGTTGGGAGAGGGCAATTCAACAACCAAGCGGGCAATGTAAATCATTACAAGGAATGGACAAGAGCCATTACCAAAACGTTGATCGAAAAACTATAAATAACAAAGTGGAGAAGCGGGAAAAGCGTTTCTAACCTCGCCTTCCGTGCTCCACTGTACAATGTTCATTTGCCGAAGCCCGTTTCCAATACAAATCCCGTCAGCAGGGTTCTCGGCGGAGGCAAAATGTGGACACAAAAGGCCTGAACAGCTTGCTCTTGCAACGCCTTGCCGATAAGCGACGGCTCACGCGCCAGCGCATCAGAATGTGCGCCGCCTTTCTTCATTGTATTCATTAGCACTGCGTTGCCAACGCAAATGTGCAGAGTTTCCGGCGCCGCCCGCCACTCACACTTCCCCATTATCCTTAAACACAAGCGCGCCCCATCCGTACATGGAAGCATCTGTCGCCAGTGTGGCCGACGTGGGTCGATGCCTTCGCGGTGCGACGTGTCTATTCCCCAGCAATGAGCTTAGCCAGCGTTTGCCTTGCCTAACCGCGTGTGCTGGCAGACCGGCGCCGCCGTTAAGCTGCAAAAGTCCTCCGTTGAGTTTTGAGAGCCTCAGGCACGCAGCCTTCAGAAAGAAACAGTACCCGAGCAGACACACACGCAGCGCACACCAGCGGTATACACCATCCGTGGCGTAAGGCGCTCCAATTCCGCCACGGCGAGTCCTTCCAGCGGCGGCACCTCCCTGAGCTTCCTTATCGTTATGGGCCCAGGCACACGGTGCCACTTTCGTGGTCGAGAGACACGCCGATAAATTCGTGCTTCTTGGAGAGGCAGTTGCTCTCACACAGCGTGGCGGCGCACTGCCTCGCATTCTGGGTTGCAACACGGCCCCACTTCTCCACGCTCCGCCGCGGCCCGCCGATTCGAATATTGTCGATCCAAACGTGTATTTTTAGTGACTGTGGTGCGGCACACCTCGAACCCACCACCGCGGCGTCGCCTGCCAATGCCCGCGTGGCCCTGTGCAGCATTTCGGGGCCGCACTTACGTCCCATCGGGAGCCGCGTGAGCTCCACCAACCTGCCCGCTTCCGTGCTGCACCGGAAACTCGTGCGATTGCCTTGTGGCAGGCTGACCTGGAAGAAGGATGCCTTTATATCAAACACAATTGTGACCTCGCCAAACGCAGCATGCGGATAGCACGACACATGCCGCAGTGTCGGCCGGGCTTCGCAATCGTCGTGGTCGTTTTTGCCCTTCGGCCATGCAATGAAGCGCCTTCTCAGTCAGACGGGTTTCTCTTCTACGATGACGAGGGGCGCCATCCAACCCTTCGCATCTTCTTGCGACGCTTCGCAAATGACGCCGAACCTCTCCATAATTCTGGCGTCTGCCTCATCAATTCGCAAACTCGTTTCGTGGTTTGATAAGTGCGGCCCCGGCGTCTGAAGCACATCGCGCCACACTGCGTCGAAGTGCTACAGGGCCCTGTTGCTGAGGCGGCGCCTCGCCCACTCCAGCGACAACGTCCACACATTCACCCTCTGCAACGGCAATCGCCGCTGTTCCTCCTCGGCGGCCGCTTCGGTAATTCGAGGGAGTCTCAAAAAGTTGTGCCCATTAAAAAGCGGCACTGGTGCCTTGTCTTTGCACGGGGCCTTTGCGGGCGCCCAAGGCAATTTGGCCATACCACGCGCGTCCCCAACATGAGGGCCGCCGACTTCGCAGAGCTGTTCAAAATGGCGGCCAAGTGTCCCGGGCACCCCGCGGTGCTGCGCGACAACTCTGGTGGGTCCGCGTGTTTCGCCAGCTGCGTCACAGTTCTCGGGTCCAGATCGTGTTCGATCACCGCCGCGGCTGCGTGCGCCAGCGCGCCCCGTTTTATTGAATGCGCCATTATGCCATAAGGCTGCAAGATTATTTGCACCGCGCGCATGCCAAGCGCTTCGAACCCACTACCAACCCTCCGCACCGAGAGCTTCGCGCCTCGCTCGGCACAGGCTCCCGTACCTTCCGCACCTTTAGACGCGCCTGGTAATACCGGTCTTCCTCGCCTCGAGGGGTTTCAGCCGCCACACGAGCGACGCAACCCGCGCACCCGGCTTTGCCTTGGCCATTTGCACGGCATGCCGTCGATTGTGAACGCACATGCCTAGCCGAGCCATGCCGCCCGCGAGGCCGCAGGCTCCTGCCTACACAACCATTTCGCCCCAGTCGTCTCGCAGCACAAAGCCAGGCCTCAGCGGCAGTGGGAGCATGTCGCGACACGCCGCTAAAAAGCGCCCGGACGAGGTCGCCACCAAAAACCCAAGCACGTCATCACACGCGCAAATCTCTTTCTCAGGCTTGAGTGGCTTTTTGCCGCATCCATTCCGCACCGCCTGCATCGTGCGAGGGCAGACACTCGATGCTGCCAGCGCGGTGTTGTTCTCCTGATGCTGGTGTTCGCTGCGGTCGCCTGTCGGAAGGACAGCCACCGCCCGCTGCTGGGACTGCTGCGCGGGGTGCCTGCTGGTCTGCGTGTCCGCGCGTCGAATTGCCGCGACCCCACGGACCTGCACAATTTTCAAGCAGCCGCTCTCGCAATGAGCGCTCCACCGGCGCCCTGGAGGCTTTTATGTGCTCGAGCGGCCACTGCATTTGATCTTTCCAGCGGCCAATTATTTCGCTCTGCAGGCTTGGCGGCATGCTCGTCACCGTGTTTCCTTCACTTGCAAGAACAACACGCTTTTCGTTAATGGCGCTATCCTCACACACTGATATTAAAGCAAGTAAAGTGAAAGTGAAATTTGCCAGGCGGGGCTGGCGCCTCCTCGCCACACACTGAAAAAAAAAAAACCGCCAGCTACTGATGCGCTGCCAGGCCCTCCGGCACTGTCGGGTAAAATTTTCATAACAAAATACCTGCCAGCACGGCGCATGGACCGCCGCCCGCTTTCACGCTCACACGCAGGCGCGTTGTCGGCCCACAGCACCTGCTTGTTTCGTCCCAAAACGTCTCGACCGGCCGCTCGCGGCACAGCACACGCACGCGGGCACCCAGCAGCAGGCGTGGTCGCACTGATCAGGTTGTCGTCCAGCTGCACCTCGCACCGCTCCACTCTGCTCCAGAACGCATGGGCGTCGCCGTGACCCCCACCACCCTCACCTCCCCGGCAGCCATCGCGCACACCTGCCGCCTCTTCATCCCCTTGCGTCTCGGTGACGCGGGCAAACCATCTCCCACGAGAGCTGCTGCTTCACCACATCCCAGTCCGAAAACACTCCCTCATCCTCGCCATCAACCAGCACAGCGCCCGTCTCGTGTCGTGGTATCTTGCTTCGTCATCTGCACGCACACAATGTCCAACTCGCGCAAGCACCTCGAGCACCCGCTTGAGCGACAGCAGCAGCGTCATGTGGCGGCACATCCACAAAATAAAACGCGTCCGCCACGGGAAGCTGACAGGGTCTGGCATTCACGGCACACTCATCCTCAGGTGCATGCTCGCCAATGGCACTCCTCCTCGCTGATCGCCAATCTTGAACGCAACCACTTGGTGCTGCGCGTACCAAGCAATCGCTCTCACGCGCGTGTGCTGGCAGCGCGCTCGGAAGGCACTTCATCCTCACCACCACCTTGTCCACAACGCTCTCGTACATGGGCGCACACCAACCGAGCTTCTCCAGCACTTCTGCAGCAAGGCCCGCATCTCCAGTGCCTTCGCGAGGTGCGATCCTGCAAAAAAGTAGTTAACGACGAGAGCCTCAACTTCGCACAAATGACCTCAGAGGCGGCGAAGCTCAGGCAGTCGTCAGCCGTGCCACTCGCGGCACGCACGAGCTTTATGATTTGGTGGCCTGTCCCGTCCTCCGCCTTGATATCCCACAGCGCCACAGAAGCGCCATCGCAGCTTTGAGCATGCTTCTTATCATCAAGCACGCAGCGCGGCAGCGTGACCACCAGTTCAGCGCGTCGCTCAACCTCACTCCATCGCCGCCCGACTCCACCTTGTAGGCCTGGCAGCGCTCACCCGCCCCACGGCGACACCACTCCTGCTGCGCGAAGAGCACCCTCACCGCAA
>SOPI01000571.1:0-27908 GCA_021307395.1 Trypanosoma vivax | reverse complement strand
CCCATCACTTTGGCACGCTGCTCGTCAGCACGGTGGAGAACCTGCTTCAGCACCTCCAGCCGCTTTCCTGCGGTTGCGAGGGCACCTTCAACGCTCCCAGAAAGTCGACGAGCCCATCGCTTTCCCTCGCGGCGGCATCAACACGCGCGACCCATTCTGAAATATTTGTTTCTACATTCGCTGCATGTACGCTGAATGTATTTGGTTCGTCGTGCAGTGCCCGAAGCTCACTCAGAACGGCACACAACTTGGCAACAACACCACTAAGCACCTTTATAATGGCTTTCCTCACATTTCCAGTCGCTTTGCCCCTAAGCAGAGAAGCGTTACGTGCATTGCTGTTTGCCTCCTTAACGTGTTTGCTGACATCTGACAAAATTGAGCGCAATCACATCTGCTGTACTGCCAATTTTATGCAACGTGGCGTTCAACTTGCGTAGCAGAGTTGTGTTGGACTCAGGCAATATTGCGAATAACGTCTGTTGGTTTGCTTTTGAGTATCTCCGACATTTTTTTATTGCACACATCAAATGTCACATCACCGATGTCGGTGCCTGCTGCAGCACTCATATTTTCCAACCGCATCTGAATACGCTCCAGCAAGTCGATTTGAGTCTCCATCTTTTGCTCAGCTTCATTAACAGCGGAGGCAGCTTTGGCAGCAGTACGGACAGACGCATTTACAGCGTGATTAGCTTCGGTAACATCGTGTGGGCCTGACAGCTTGCCAACAAGCGCAAAATATTCGCCCTTCAACCACATCACAACCTCTTTCACCAGTTCGTCCGCAATCGTTACCTCTGCACGAACTCGCTCACTATAAGTTACCGCGTTAGCCGCGCCTTGCGTTTCATCAGTCAATTTTTTCCCCGCTTCCCTTAGTCCCTTGTTACTACTTGAAGATTGACTAACAACTTCACAAAACACCTTTCCATTGGCCGCAGCCAACAAGGAGTTCTTCGTCTCTCCCACCTGGTGAGATGCGTTTTCCAATTTCTTCCTTGCGCTATTTACGGCGGTACGGTACGACTCAAAACTTTGCACAGCAACTTCAAGACGATCCACTGCATCCACAACTTGTTTTTTGACTTCTTCCACCTTGCCTTCACTAAAAACACTCCAATGGTACTTCTTCGTGTTCAATTTAATGCCGTTATACGTTTTATTAAGTACTTGCAGCGTCTTGTTCTTCCACTCAGTGAGGTCCATGGTGTCAATATTTCCCGTGTTGTTTAGTGTTTTCATTATGTTGTATTTTTCTTCGCAACCAACGCTGCTGTGAGCATCAAATATTGCCTTCACACTTGTGTAGTTCCATGTACCATCGGAGCTAACGTACCACAAGTAATGCGCCACGCGCATAATGGCACTAAAACAATACGCTGAACTTTTAATGGACTCCTCTGCTTCTTTCGTCGCCTCGTTCGCCTTTTGTTCAGATTCGTTTATTTGCGTAATGGCTTCACTCACAGCTGCTATTGACTGATTTATAATTGTGAGTTGCTCATTTGTACCAGAAGAAACCAGTGATGCACGAAGCTTTTCGTATTTTATGGCCTCATTTTCCGCTCTACTTCGCATGTCACGAGCCCGCTGCATAATTTCCGACACGTTTTTCATAACTGCTTCTGCTCTTAATGCGGGCCTCTTTGTTACGTGCAACCAACCCAAGAGTACATCTTTTGTCGCACACACCACTTCATTGGATGGGTGGCGCGGAGACTTACAGTGGTTGGCACTTGTCGCCACGTCACACCACACAACAGCTGAGAAAAGCAACAGGAGGCAAAAGCACTTTGAATCCATCAGCTCTTCGCCTTCAAACTTTGCACTGCAAGACTGGCAGCTAAAAAAAATTATGAGACAAGTACATAAATGAGACAACAAAAGTCTCAGTAACAACGAGAATCACGTTTCGCAAAACATTCACGCAGTAAAACAAGTTTGGCTTAAGGGCATTGCAAATAAAACAAAACGGCAGACAAGGAAACTAAGGGAAAAAACAGCAACATGGTATTGAAAGCCAACCTCATCAAGCCAATAAGAAAAAAGCGTTGCGTACAGAGAGGCGCAGGGACACATGAGTTCTCACATCAAAGAACAGAAGGAGAACTGCGTTGCTTCTCTCCGCGCAGAATGCGTAAGCAGCAGTCCAGAGCAGCACACATCAGAAAGGCACGTCGTGGCAGAGGTGCTCTTGGAAGCAGTGGGAGTTGACGCACGAGCAACAGTGAAGCGCACGAGTCACTATTAATGAAAGGACATCACTGGTTTGAAGCCTCTGCCGTTCGCTTTGTATTTTGGCTAACCGTCTGGGCCTCGTGAAATTGATGCCCCCACATTAACAGACAAAAACCATCACCCAGGTGCTTCCGTTGAAATGCTTGTGATGGTTCTCATTCCATTGTTCGTCCGCTCAGTTACCTCCCAGTGTATTTTTGTGGTGTTTTTCAGCGTTTGCACAACGCCTGAATGACGACCAGATGCACCCGCCCTTGCTCGCCTCCCGCAACAAAACTCACGTGCTCATCCGTCGGTTTCCTTTTGAGGATTGTTCAAAAACCAACGCGCAGCTCTGGCATGGCGGGATGCCAAGTTAGCATCCCGCGACCAATCGCGTTTCTATATATTCGACTGATTTCGCTCTCAATAGATATTTCCAATCCTGAAGAAGGCCCACAGCGAGGAGACACAGAACTAAAACAACACAACACATGACAGTGGCACTGCATGCTTGGGAAGCGGCATGATAGTTTAGTGATGCTGGCAACTTTGTTGCAATCCGACTGTTAATAGACGTGGAAAACGGAAACAGAGAAAAGAGAGAAACTGAGGCACCAAACATCAGCATATAGCTCTAAAAGAACGCTGGCACGACATGAGCGAAAGAAAAAGACTGCTTCATAAGACACAGTGCGCAAACTAAAGTCCAATAAACAAAGGCGCAGCGTGGTGACAGTGAGCAGGAGTTAAGGCGCATTTAACAGCAAGTCACAGGCGCCGTTGAGCCATCGTTTACTCGGACTTGATGTACACAACGTTGCAAATGTGTGCTCAGTCATGGCAAATTACTGCACTGGTAGGCGAGTGTATGAACAAATGACACAACTCAAACGTATGGTAACATCGGAAGACATTAAAAGTTTATCACAGCAAGAACGAGTAGCAGAAGTATTACACACTATGCGCTTGAGTGACAGTGTACTTGCGCATTGTGTCGCTCAATGACATGTCAAGCAGGTACCACCGTCAAACACCACGTTCGGCATGTGTTTTTATGGTGGATTTTCCACCTGATGAGGCAACGCTCACGAGAACCAGACAACAGAAAAATGTCCTGCAACATCGGTTGATGTAACACAATTTTGCGTGTGCACAGTTCAGCAGAATTATTGCAAACACAATTTTTGCCCGCAGAAGTGCCATCACGTTGGTAAATAGCAAATAACATCTGCATAACGTTAAGGTGCACATGCATAAATGCGTTCACAATTTTGTTATCATGTCTGTTATGGCATCTCTGTGGCATTGGCAGCGTGTGGTCGCGCATAAGAGATTATAAATGTAATGAAGGCATGCGATGAGCGCAGCATCCGCTCTTCGCCACAAAAGGCTCGTGTGCACAAATTGTGGCACGGCACAGTGTGCAGCAGTGGAAGAAATGAAATGAAATTCCACAACTGAATTAAGAGAAAAATGCGAATTTATATGGAGAGAGGTATTGCAATAACGCCTTGTGTACATATTCCACACTCCTTTTGCAGGACGTTAAGTAAGATTCCACTTTTTTTGACGCCTTCTGCTGGCTTACCTCCACCAGCAATTGGCCGTACAGCAACACACTCCGGCGGTCGGATTTCTGCGGTGGCTTCACACCGGAAGCACAAGTGGCGAGACTTCTTGATGAAAACGAGTGAGTAAAGTTCCAGGGTGTCGGAAAAGGGGGCGAACCACTAGTTTGTTAACTCCCTGTTCGAATGCGTGTTGAAACAGAAGGTATTGCTACAAAAGCGACTCGTTATCTTGCGTGCTGGCGTTGGCAATGGCGAATTGCCTCGATTCCTTCCACTGACCTCACAATCGTGTGCGCGTGCCTGAACACCTTCGGTTAAAAAACTTCCGCAAAATAATAAATAAATAATAACCAGCTGTGCATAGTGTCTGCGAGCCCTTGCCGTATCACGCTATTGCTACAACGACATCGTTGGTAGCTTCAGCTAGAATGACGCTTTGTAAATCAACTTCAGTTTAGGCCCCAAGCAACGAAAGTTCAACCGATTCACCCAAAGGACCTTCACCGTCCCACAAAATGACGTTATTTCTTAATTCAGTCTCTTATGCAAGACACATCTTGTCACACTCCCATCAAACGTTTTCGACATCTCCAGAGCTTTGTTTGTACTGCTAAGGGCTGGACAAATTTGCGTGATGAACAGTGCCGTACCGTTCTCCACATAGCTCTTTTGATATCCGCCAGGGAGCCGTGCCGGAAACGAGTGGGTATTTCGTCGATGCAGAAGTTTGATGACAGAAAAACAAAATAACTAAATGGATAGAACACACACACACCTCGAAGGTCCACAGTCTCAAGTAGGCACTACTGAGCGCTCAATGAGGAGAGACTGATATGAGTGTCATTGCAATTGTCTCGGAGTGTCACACGGGACAGCGAAGGCATCGTTTCCTGACAAACTACGAAGCACGTGGCACAGTCGCTTATGCCTCGCTGATCTACTGCCTCATCCCTCAGCCCTGGTCAACATTACTCGCCAAACACCTCCGCACTTTTAATTAAAAAAATCTGATTAGAAGTAATTGCTCGTAAACAAGGTCTGCTTTTCTGGACAACACCCAGCGGCGAGCATCTCATCATCATTTCCATGGCATCATCAAACGCTGTCAACATGGCTGCCGGCAAATGCACACGGCCAGAAACCCTGCACGAAGCACGTCCTTCGAAAACGGCACGGCCTGGGCATTTTGTAAGCCAATCAATGTAACAACGGAAAGAGCGTGCAACACCTCCTGACGCATCTGACACTCGCCGTGTGTTTCCAGTAAAAATCAAACACGATAGAACTCAAATACAGCACGCTGTGGAGGCTTCAAAAGACGTCTGCGTCAAGCCAGCAACTGGTGCCCGTGAAAAACGGGAAAGCCGAACCGCAATATCACATCGTCACAAGGAAAAAGTGCACACTTGAAATTTGACCTAAAAAGGCGTGTGCCGATGTGTCCACGGGAATATGCCGAGTAGAACAAGCGTGAGTTGCGTAAGCGGCTTGTAGTGAGCAAGTGCCAGCACAATACGGAAGTACCAGCGAAAAGCAGCTGTGTTTGTGACGTCAGCTACCGAGTGGGTCTCAGCCATAACGTAACGCGCTGTGTACTGGGGCATTGCACTTCACACACGTCACGTGACGTGTTGAACGGCATCGCTGACTACAGTCAAACTAAGAAGTGAAGAAAAGTCTTGTAGACTTGAGTGGCCATATTCAATGGCAGTAACGACATCGAAAGTGGGAAAAATATGTACCTCGACGCATCACAAATGTGGACAAAATGGAGAAAATCACAGTTAGTTGAATGCTGCGGAACGGAAAGGCCCGCAAAATCATGGGAACAGTTCATTCAAAAAAGACATGATTAAAAATTACATCAGTGTGGCCACCCGAGCAATTTACAACAAAACATTTTAAAATGCCTCGTGACCATTCGATTTTCAGCAAGTGCGACCACAAGCTGCATATTTGATATGCAACACACGGCGAGCAAGTGCCAAAACTCTGAAGGAAAAATGCAGGCAGCCAATTCTTACAGTAGGAAGTTTTCAGTAATAAACAAATGGAAGGGAAGAAGAAAGAAAATCAAGTCGCTGCAGATCAGCTTTACTTTTTTCTTTTTTAGAAGCAAATACGCACAAGAAAGTGTGTGGGAGAACGGCTTATTTGTACATCTGTTCACTGCGGGAAATTTATTCGCTGCACCTCCTCTTCAGTTTGATCACACGCAGAAACAGGCGGAAGAAACATATCGACAACCCGTAAAACTGAATCGAATTACCTGAGAGGAACGGCATGCCAACCAGTGATGACATGAGCGTATTTTTTAGCCGAAACAAAAACGATGGAGGCTGAAGAAAGCAGGTGACATTGCGCTATTTTGAATTACCACCGGAAATACAAAAGGGCGAAAGTAGAACGAAAACGCGGGCTCCGCATAACAAAAAGGAGGGGAGAAAAGACAGTTGAAAATATTAGCGGCCATACCAAAATCGATAAATAAATACATGAAAAAAATAAATAAATGAAAAGACGGCATAGAAGCACTTTATCATGAAGTGGGAGAGATAAGTTACGGGACGAGGCACCGGAGGGAAGTGGAGGGGGGCGATGGCTGCTTTACAGGAACCGACGCACAACGTTGAACAGCTGCATGTGCAAAGGGGTGCAGAGCGCTGCCTTGCATTGTCCTGCAGAGCCATTTCGATTGCTCTCTTTACTGCTGCCGCTGCGTTGTCTGAAATGGCACTCGCTTTTTTCAGGGATTCCCGCATCTTCACAACCTTCAATTTGATGTTGTCAGCCACAGTCTTCAGTGCATTGATGTCTGTTAAGTTCCAAAGCATCGAAAAGGCGTCAACAGCTTTCACATTTGGCGCATTAACACTCAGCCCCGGGTTACAGACTCTGTCAAGGAGCGTTAGAGAATTACCGCCAGTGGAAGAACTCGTGTTTGTGAAGAGTTTTTTCATAAACTCGGCATGTGTGACGTTGATACGTTTTTCATACTTCGTTTGCTCCTCCAGGAAGCTGCTGATTTCGCCCTGCACTGTACTACGCAGTTTTCCAATCTTATTAGTAGCCCTTGCAAACACCACCAGTTCTCTGTTCGCTACTCCAAAGTATTCCACCGCCTTTGGTACGGTTTTTACGGCCTCATTCATCTTGTTTCGCGTTACGTTGGACAACCCAGCCAAAACAGAAACGTTGCCCAAAATACCCTCAGCCTCCTCATTGAGTGACGTGGAGGCAAGGCGCAATGTGTAAAGCCCCTTCATTGTCTCGCACAAATCCTTCATAGCACCACTCACAACCTCAACAATGGAATTCTTGAGTGTACTCATGGCAGCTTCATCGTGCTGATCAACATCTTGCACGGCTTTCTCAGCCTCCTGCAAGCTGCCATTGATGTAAGCCAATTTTGCATTGACAAGCGCAGCCTCTGCTTTCAATTTTTTCAGTGCTTCTTGTGCCTTGACCATGCCACTCGAATTAAGTCCGGCAGCACGACTAAAAGCAACTACCAAAGACCCATTAAACACTTTAGACAGGCCTTTATCACACGCTTCAGCCGTCAGACTGCCGATGCTGATGTCTGTCTCATTGAGGTACTTCATAAGCTGGGGTGTTTTATTGACCCCAGTGAACCAATTTCACGTTCAATCTCCACCTGAGCAATGGAAGCATATGAATGTGCACTGCCAGGCAATTCCGACGCCATCAACACAGCTGCATTGGCATATGAAATGTTGCGCTTTGTTTCACTTGCAATATCCAGCTCTTTCAAACGATGGAAAACCGCCGAATAACCAAAGAGCGACAAGAGCGACATGAGGCCATTTACGTATTTAACCAGCGACTCCGTGGCTGCCGCGACCACAAGCGCGTTTCCGCTGCTCTCATCGTACTATTGATATTTCCTTGGGTAGTTGCTAATCGCCCTTTCGCTTCATGCGGCTGTGCAGACACTTCTGAATATTGCCCTACCAACTGGGACAGCAATGTTCCATTTCCCTCAAGAGCAGAAAGCATAGTCTTGTTGACGTTCTCCATACTGTTTACTGTACTGTTGACTGTTGTGTTGGCTTCATCCACAGACACACGAACCGTTTTAAACAGCTCCAAAGTGACCACAAGTTTATCGGTTAAATTTCGAGTAGCCTGCACCACTTCTTTCATCTTTTCATCATTGACTGTCCAGATATTTCCTCTATACGAGTTCGATTTGACATCCCGGCGCGTTTGGGCAACCAACTTTATCATTCCATTTTTCCATTCGGCCAAGTTCTCCATCTCGTCCAGTTTTTCCGCATAGCTGCTCAGCTGCGCCGAAACGATGTATTTTTCCGTGTAGTTCTTACATTTATGTTCGGCTTTGATCATATCTATCATTTCTTTTGTTTTATTGTAGTTGACGGTAGCCGGGCATGTGTATCCGGAAAAAACTCTTGATGCGAGCATAATGGCATTAAAGGAATCAATGACCCCGTCCTCCAGAGAGCTGTTCGGAGACTTTTCAGCAGCGCTTGCATCGACATACGAATTGTTCACCACCGCAATGGTATTCTTTGCCTCCCTAACAGCCGTTTCAATATTGGAGGTTATATGAGCTGCGGTAGTGGTACCAAGGGTACCAAGAAGCTCATTATATTCAGCAATTGCTTTGCTTGCCTTCGCCTCCACTTCCTTGCCCCGCTTCCTTAACTCCGTGACATCTTTCAACACCTCCAAAGCCCTCACCCTGCACTTGCTGGTGACATTCAACCAGCCCAAGAGAATTGCCTTGGCGGCGCATTTTTCCTCATCAGAAAAATTTTCTGTTCCTTGTTGGTTTCAACCGGCAACGGACGCACTAACGCATCTCAAGGAAGTTGATAAGACGACAACAAGAAGTGCGGTCGCCAACATGAGCTTCAGTGCACTTAAGATCTAATCAATCAAAACAAGAATGTTGGAGTGACACCATGCGGCTGTGGCGAGTAGCAAGCAAATAAACAACTGACAGTGCGCTGATCACAGCGTAACAACTTTTTATTTTTTGATTTTGTTAATAACAGCGATAATAAAGGCAATAAAAGTAGCACAAAGTGAGTAATTAACACACGCTCGAAAAGCGAACCACAGGAGTGACGCACACCTTCGTTATGGCGTGGCATTCATCTCAGGCTTCTCTGCGCTACTGCGGGCATCTTCCAGGGAATGACACGGGCACATCCAGGCATGTCAGCTGGCACCGCTCCTAACGCGAGCGACAAAATAAGCAGCCAAGAAATACTGCACCCCACAACTCCTCGTCTGCATTCACTCAGGCTGTGAGACAAGGTAAGACACACAGCTGCGCCTAGTTGAAGCATGTTCGGTAGAAAATGCAACATTGAGCGTGTGTAAAATGCTTCTGACTTTCAGCCACAGCGCGTTATGGTAATAAGTGACAAAAATGTTGACTGTTTTGCGGCTGCCACGGCACTGTACAGCGCTAAGAAAATAAAGCCATTGCCATGCAAAATGGACCTGCGATCATTGAGGAAAACATCTGCAAAATTGCGAACCAATGCGGCCACTTTCTTCAGAATGACCAGACAAACAAGTGATGTTCCAGACGAATAGTGCCATCGACAAACAGACGCAATTTCGTCCGTGATCAAAATTCCGTCCCTCACATCAGCTGCCCGACATACATCAACTCGGCTGCTGGTTAAACACCTTCCGCTACCAGGTGGGCCGAGCATTCACCTCAAGTCCGCCGCATCTGTGGTAAATGAAAAATAGCAACACCGGCAACACCCACTGCATCGCCATTGGTGAACGTGGCACCGGCTGATTTCGTGCAGTGGTTTAGCGCCAAATTGACACGTTTGTGAGCACAAGGCAAATATTTTGTTTCAACAAGCACTAATTAGTTGCGAACCGCCATCAAGGAACAGTCATGGGGCCGTACAATTTCAGTCGCACGGCCCTGCGGTTGCATGGAGATCAAAAGTAACACTCGCGCGTTTTATGCGTAGCAGCAATAGTCAGCAGCCCTTACTTCCTGCACATCCTTCCCAAGTCGCTGTATCGTCATGGGACCGGTGAGAAGCCGCCACTCGGTGCAATTCCATTAGCAACGATATTTACAGGTTACGATGCAAAGAGATTGTGTGCAAAAGTACAGCACACTACAGCAGGGTGTCGCATGACATAGTTAGCGCGCTCATCGAATTTTGATGCCACTTAATATTCAAATTTATTATTATTATTATTATTATTATTATTATTATTATTATTATTATTATTATTATTATTATTATTATTATTATTATTATTATTATTGTTCTGTAAAAAAGAAATAAGAAAATAATAATTAATAAATTTAACATTTGTGGGTGCACGAAGAGCTATATCCAAGTAGAAAACTTTATCACTGAAGTTTCCTAAAGCACTCGACAGCAACAGTTGTGGAACGATTTACAATTATGTTCGAGTGAAGGAAAGTTAAATTATCAGCATACAACTGTTTGAAACGAGGCAGCAGGCGACGATCGTTCACGGAGGAGTAAACAAATAAATAAACAACGAAACGGAATGGAACTGTGCTCCAGCAACAACGAAATGTGTGATGGCATTTTATGCGGGGGGGCGCATGCCAAAAGTGTGAACTCAACAGTACCAAAGACCCTGGAGAAGAGGAGTTGGAAAAGCTTTTGAAAAAAATAATTCGTACAAATGGCCATTCGCTGCGGCGAGTAGAAAGTCAGTTCATCGAGCTCCTCGAGAAAAGCGGTAAAAGCACCAGCCTTTGGCCCTCATAAAACAACATGTGAAAGGGCCACAGCTCGTAATAAACGGCATTCAAATGAAAGGAAGAAGAGAACCAAAAAGCTCAGGAAAAAGTAAAGTGAAGTGAACAAAGAAGAAGTGCGACAAAACAAACGGACATTTGGTCGCTCGCTTTTCTCTTATTCTCATTAAGTGACTGTCAAGGATGGAAACGATAGGCAATTAAAACATCTTTGAATATAATTAAAAGGAAAAATAAATGGGAAGCGATAAGAGCGAGCGATTTACCGACTTGGAAATAAATTTGTGTCCACACACAAGTTGGTTCTTTATTTATTGGAAACTTACACACCAACTTAATGCGAGGACAGCAACAGCAGTGATAATAGCAATAGCTGCTGTTGTGGCAGTAGTAGAAAAAACAGTGATAAAGCAAACACTACGGCGAAGAGACAGCAACAACGCAATTGTAACTTTTGTGCTACCAACCGCCAGCCATGTCCAGCTCAATTTCACACGACTTGGCAAGGGCGTCATCGCTCGCCTCACCGGGAACGTGGGAGATGTACTCGAAGCTTTCAGCCCTTGAACGTGCAATGGGGAGTTGTTTGGTGCACTCAAATTCTTCACACTTTTCCTGCTTTCCATGACACCGTGTCAGTATGAAAAACAGCACCAATAACAGGAGAAGTGGCGTGCTTGACATGAGAATCCATGTAAGGATGTTCCCACTTCTTTTGTACTGAACTGGCGTATTTGCTGATATTGCCACTCGTGCTTCATCGCCTTCGCTTGCGGCTTCAGGACCGCTGGTCACTGCGTTGGTGCTGTCCAGCGTGTCAGGCGCATGTGCACTCCACTGGTCCTTTTTTTCAGTGCCACCTGCACGCAATGCGGTCTCGCCACACGCCTTGAACTGCCACAGCCACTTGACAAGTTCATCACGGAGAGTTCTCTCGGTGTGCAAACGGCCACCCAAACTCACAAGTTCTGCATATCGCGCGGCGGCGCTCACCAGGGAGTCCTCCGTAACACTCCCACCAAACAGCGCACAGTCGCTGACGCTCACTTTTGGATCACCCATGTTCACTGTGATCGAATTCAAACGCTTGGAGACAGCTTCGAGAAGTCCTGAAATATTTTCGCTTGCCTTGTCGACCATCTCAACAGCCTCAGCAGCAGTTGACGGTGGGCGAGCAGTTTCACCCCCCGTTGTGCCAACCAACACCATCGTCTCCTTTGCACGCGAGTGCTCGTTGCTTACTCTCTGCTTCTCAGTATCACAAGCCAAATCTGCTCCAGTGCTTGCCTCAATCACACTTTGCACACGTACAAGCGCCTCTTTCCTGAGGGACGTGAACTTACACTTGAGACTACCGACCGCCACGAGTTGGCGCATGGCATTATCACAGCATTCATAGAAACGATTACAGGCATTCAGCTTCTTTCAGTAATAAGCACTAGGTCATGGCACGGTGTTGGGATGGCAGGCATAGCGAAGGGACACCGCCGACACCGCCCAGTTGCCATGCATTCGAGCGACAGAAAACAGTCCTACCAGTGCCACGCAGACTACAAGTGCGTAAAATAGCATCACCCAGCTCTCGCACTCCATAAGTCCAGTTCATTTAACATTCAGGAGCGTCTTACACAGTGAATTGCTCCATACACCAAATCGCACGACAAACTGGCACTGCCAACTCGCCAGCAGTAGTGCCGCTTCGTTTTTGTCGGTCGCACACACGCGGAAAGAAGACTAACGTGTGCTACACGCTCCTGGTAGACGTTGGCGCCACGTAAAACGTCATAGCAGAGCAGCTCCTTCCATGAGGCGCGCTCACGCACAACGCGCATCCACAACTGCGTGTCGCACAACCGCATCGGGTGAAACGAATCGCACATGAAAGAATCGTGTTGTAAACGAACCACACTGTAACAACTAGTAGCTTTGCCAGGTGATGTGCTACCTGTTGTGCTGGAAAGATACGCCTGAATTGTAGAAGTGACAACAACGAGAAAAAAGGACAACATTGCGAGTGGGACAGACCACAATGCGTCGCACCTGCGTCACAACACACAACCAGCGGGCGACGTTCCGTGTGCAGGACGAAAAACATATTGCAAGTGTTAGTAGAAATCCACAAGTACACGACCAACTGCACGAAGCCACCAAATGCCCACGTCCATCCACCCTTGCGTGTGGACAGTCGACACACCTCCCTCAGCTGTGACGCACAGGGGACACAAAGAACGAAAGCAAAGCAGTTGAACACGAGCGCGCACGTTTTTCCAAGAGAGGAAAAGTGACGCGCATTTTGTGCGGCAAAGGAAAGTCCAAACAGCTGCGTGTTCCACTGACTTTGTACCAGGAGGTGCCTGTCATGCTTTCAGTGCTCGGATCATTAAAGATTCACCTCTATGAATGTTTCCACGTCAGGAAGCTATGCAGTGGCAGGTCCACAACATCCACCAAGAAGGATGTTCAGCACACACACCTAGAATGCCAGGAGCAGCGTGCACTTGTCTTCACAAAAAAGTGGTGCTGTGTGATGCAAAAATTAGGCCGCGAAGGAAGTATGCACCAACAGTTGACAGTCAGCCATGTAGAGATGTGGAAGCATCGAGTAGTTCAGTGAAGATAGTGTGGCGTATGCGCGTGAGGTTTCGTGTCGCGTGGTCTTGAGAGCAACGAAAGGCGCCAGTTAGCGCGCAACGCAAAAATCAAATGAAAAATTTAACTGAGGAGTATACTGGAAAGTGCTCTGATAGCCACATCAACCGTTGTTCAACTGGGGAAAGAGACCGTGTAAGAATGACGTTTCAACCAAATTGTCGCAAGTCATTCAAATATTGTCACAGAATCAATGCGCTAGCAATGGTGTGTCAGTGCTGTCACTCCAGTGGCCCCGCCGCACATGTGCACGTAGTTCCTGGACACATCAAAGGAATGTGATGCGAAGACAATCAGACGTGCACACACGGCGTATGGAAACTGTAACAGGCACACAAATAAGTGGCAGCGCGTTCAAATGGTCCGCGTGGCCAGGGAGTCACACAATTCCAATCCGGTCAATGATGAACCTCTCTCTCTTTTGCACACACAAGCCTCACGCTCAGCCTTCAATTACGATAATATACTGATGTTCCCTTAACTGTTCAGGCGGGCGTGTACGCTGGAAGAGAATCGTAATAAGTGCCGAGAGAAATTTCATACTTTCTCCCTCTCACTGTCAGACGTGAGAACAGACAAGCAACTACCGACACATTTATGCAGGAGTAAAACAATAGTTTATATATTCATCGGCACAGGGAAAAGGCATAAAGACGTGGTGCCAATCTCGTGTGCTCATTTAACCAAACATGAACAGCGGCTATTTTATGGGCTGTGGACAATTCAAGAGGCTCACATCAGCGCAAAACTTGAATGGAATTGGCCAGCATCCGGCAATGTAGCAAATTCAAAATATCAGCTAAAAAGGAAAGTTTCACCTCGAACTTTTGCCACACCCACCGGCACTAACTTTGTCAGCACAGCCACCTCCATTGCGCTGAACATTCACAAGCGCTTCCAAGCTAAGGTATTCCCTTCGTGTCACGAATGTTTTGTTTATCATCATCCATCAAACTTTCTGTCTACTCAGAAACACTGTAATGTACACATTTAACACATTCCATTCCTCGTCAGCTTATCCTTCAAGTGTGATATTTTTTGGATGTGCTGAGTTTTATCGGACTGCAGTGACACAACTTGATAACAATTCCTGTTTCTTTTTCACGCAACTATTCAACCCACTGACAATGTGCGTGCTCAAATGCAAAATCGTGAGTCCTCTTTTATAACGCGGAGGTTGCGTTCATGACCACTGCCATTTATGGAGCTCGTGCTGTCCGCCTGTCACTGCGGTGTGCATCCTCTCATTCGTACGAGGTGCCACTTAAGCCATTCACAGAAAGTTATGCCAACACCAGCAAATCAAACCACGTTGAAACTGCGCCGCTTCGCTCATTCCCATCCTCAACGCAGTGACAACAGCACACCCTGCACTACACAGAAACAAGCTGAAGTAGTATGCCAAACCCAGTAAAGTACGCTGACCTTGGCACCAAAGGCAAACTGACGTATTTCTTAAAGAGAGTAAAGCGTTTTTAATCCCAATAACGTAAAGAAGTGCTCCGTACAGTTCATCTCTAACTTTCAGCAACCGCACGTTCACTTCAGTGCGATCTCAACAGTAAACAGAAGCAAAAATGCACGAGTGGCACCACCACCGACAATTCCTTTGGCTATACTATTACAAGCCGAGTGCATAAAGCGTGCGATACACTTCTTTCTGGGATAATTCTTGGTCAAGCTGATTCTGTGGTAATGGATGCCCGTTACAAACAGGCGCACCTGTCGATCAATAATTTCAGGAATACCTAAAGGCGTGCGCCAAGTAGTAGACTAGGATTATGTGGATGCCTCTGAAAGTTCATTTGTAACCAAATAAAATGTGAACAAAATAGTTTCTTCTCCGCCACTTGCTGACCACACAAGCACCTGATGTAACTGCAGCATAGTCCTTTAACCATGATGCAAAACACGGAACCTCTTTCATAACACAGCGGCGCTTTGTCCTCGCCCCGCATGTAGAAGTGATGCCATTATCACTGTTCGTGCCACTTACCTCCCGCAAAACACACGCACACTCGCGTCACTTGCCAACAGACGATTTTTTACGGGTAATAAGCAAAACAACCGCATCACCACCTACAGCACGACACAATGGCGATAGTGACAACGCAGACATCATGTGATTTGCAAATTAAAGCTACATAAAACAGAAGCAACGCCCTGTACGGAACGTTTCGCCAAAACCTTTGCATCACACCACAGAGCGGAACAAGCCACAGCTCAGTGCTCTAGGCGCCGTACACAAAACGACAATGGTACGCAGGTACAGCATGAACTGTATACAGCGCCAAAAGAACAGCCTCTAGTCCGCTTTGTATCACCAGCACGTGCTTCCATGCACAAAGTCATGCTCGGCTCAGTGACAGGAATGAAAGCACACGGCACTTCACAGGAACATGTCGCCAACACGAGAAATGCAGACATGAAAACATTTTCAACCTCGGCAACAACACCGGCGCTTCAGTATAGACACCTTTTTGACCGCTACATGTCCATGCGAGCGTGTGACAGCAACAAGCCAGAAGACATCGTTTTGCGCTTCATCTTCAACTACAAGAGATCACAACATCATGCAAGAATAAAGAATAAAACAAAACGTTGGTGGCAAATAACATGCAGGAGGACACCATGAACGAAATGAAGGACACAAGACCTGCACCACACCTTCGCTTTAGAAGCGTAACGTGTTAGTTGTCCGCAGGGAAAGTTACCCCAGCACACCACTTGTTGTCACCAAAACACATTACATTACAAAGGAGTTGAAACGAAGTTAAAAAATAAGTTAAAAAAAACAATTAAAACGGGCCATCAGCGAGCAAAAGTAAAAGCAAAGCAAAAAAAGTTTTTAGGAAAAAAAGAAATTCATATTCACACCAAAGCTCTGCCAACTGGCGGCCACGAGAAAGCACAGCAGAAGAAGCGCTGTTTATTCCGTTTTTGTTGTTGTTGTTGTTACATTATCGTCCCATCGCCTTTCGCTTTTTGAATAAGAACTTGAGATCTCGGCAAAGTTCAACACCGCAACTCAGCGTGCTGACGGAAGGACAACCAAGAGGAACCCCCAATTCTATTTCTTTACTCCAGTGCGTCA
This sequence comes from Trypanosoma vivax, assembly GCA_021307395.1. Classification (NCBI taxonomy): domain Eukaryota; phylum Euglenozoa; class Kinetoplastea; order Trypanosomatida; family Trypanosomatidae; genus Trypanosoma; species Trypanosoma vivax. Next base: position 11,602 of record SOPI01000571.1, on the reverse strand, counting down.
TGAACCACCGAACCATACCACCTGCAGGACAGTTGCACGTTGCATCACTAGCGCATGAAATTGAAATAAAAATGGAACTTTTGCTGTTACAGATATGATGAAAAATTTAAAAAAAGATAGAACGAGTAATGTATTCAACAACTTATGTTTTGATGTCATTGTAATAACTTAGTCTTGCACCGCCACAGTCCACGGAGTGTATTTGAACTTCCACTTTTTCCTTTTAAATTGGCTGCAGTCAATCTTAGTGACAGCGAGTTTTATTGGAATCAGCAGCAAACAAGAGCGAGGGGGCAAGTGCAAGCAGAAAATGTGACGCGCGGGTGCACAAAGGCCTCTGCATCATTAGGAGAAAGAGGACGCCACACTATTTTGTGCGGACTTGCACACCGTGATCATCAACTTCGGCGCCACAGGAATCGCAGGAGTGGCTTCCACACCTCTCGAAGTTTGACTGTTTTCGCACTTCATACTCAAGTCTCATTTCTAGTTCTGTTTTTACATTCCGAAGACTCACAAGCAGTTAGTTACAACTTGCTGACTTTGCATGAAACACTCTCACAAACTTCGAACGTGAGGTGATACACACTAAAATCTTCAGTAAGATTTGCAAAAAGTTGCACTACATTTAAATTGTTATCAGTGATGTCACGATTGGCAGAATTGAAATCATATGTGTTTGTCGCGCTGAAAAACTGCGCCTTTTGCAGCAGTGCATTGACGCGTGTAGAAACAATTACCAGCCACATTCAGTCTTGTGTGCTCTGCTGGCCGCTCTATCTGTTGTGCTTGTGGCATCAATAAACGCCCTCACGTCCACGTGCGTCGAGCGTCGCCAGCTCGTTTTCCTCACCTTCAAAAGTGCACTGCGCGTTATCCCCGACTGCGCAGAGTGTGCTTATTTCGCCCCTCATTTGGCGCCTCTGCTTCTTTAATTCCACGAACTTCAGGCATTCTCGGCCAACTTTCTTCAGAGCCGCGCATGTTCCATTCCGGCCGTGCCGAATCCCTTCCAAAATTTGCCCATTCGTGAGTTTCTAGCAGAACCTCCGCCTTCACGGTGAAGTTATAATTGACACTGTTCAACTCATCATATTTTGAGTGTTCAATTTGAATGGCAGGCGCAATGTTGTCTTTCGCAGCTGTTTTATCGAGTGCTGCAAAGTCACTCAGGAGCGACGGGACGTCCTTCGCGGGGTGAACATTTGTGGAACTGTCGTACTTCATGTGTTGTGTAACAATTCGACTTTCATTGCCATCAGCAAGAGCTCACATTAGCTCTTCTGGCATAACAAGTTGTTCGGGCGCTCATTTGGTTAGCAAAATTTTGTCGACCGTGCGCTTTCAGCTAGCAATGCGTTTTTTTGCTATTTTTTAAAGCCTGTTCCTTCTGTCCTGCGCCGACTGTGAAGTGCTGCCTTTCCATGTCTTCATCATGCTTGAGCCCACATTTGCATCCCAAAATACCTTACAGACGTATACATTATGTGCGTCTTCATCGCTCAGCTTGCTTTCAGTGCACTTCCAATCGTGAGCGGGAGTTATTCGCTCGATCATTTCCAATGTTTTGGTAGTATGGCAAAGCTGAATGGCACACAACTTCCTGACCGCCATCACTTTTTCCGCGTTTCACGCCATCATTTTGCACATGTCACAGCACTTGCTGTTCATATCCTCCACCATCAAGATGTAGTCGACTAATTTCTCTTCAGCGCCAGCAGTAGCAGCTACAACAGCCACACCTTTCTGTCTTTTTACCTTCAACCACCACACTTGTATGCACTTCGCCTTGGCCCGTTGCTACTTCCGCGGTAGAGTGTGCGATTACTTTTTTCAGCAAGCGACTCAATTGGTTTCTGCGAGCAACTTCGACAATTGGCAACCGTCTTCCTTCAACATCTTTTTGTAACATTTTCCAGCAGCTTAACCAGCACTGCCCGCGCATCGGCCAAGTTGACCTCAGCAAGCAACGCCTTATCGACAACACCATTCGAAAAAGTTTTGTACTTAATACCCCCGTTTGTATTTTTGAAGGCACCGCTGAGGTCTTGGAATCGACCACCGTATTTGTGTTTAAGGTTCCATACGTCCCTTGAGAAGGCATCGCGCATACCAAGTGCCTACCACTCAACTTGAGTGGTAAACTTCATTTCTGCCACAATTTCTACGGCACTCCGAAACACTCTGAAAAAGTTCAAATTACTTTTCCCAGTGCCGTGGCTTGACTTTCACGTCGCGGTCGCAGGCTCAGCTCCTTGTCTTTTTTTTGGAAGCCTTCGGCACATCATTCAACGTCTTGGAACCCTCGTCGACTACCTGCCTTTTTTGCCCATTTTTTTCGTTATTTCACGAGAGGCATTTAAAGTGGGCTGCTCTATTATCCGAAACGACACGTTGGTAATGGCGCACACAATCCACAGCAATTCAACTTCACAAGCTTCATTCTGAGAATCGCCTGAGCAGCCTGCCCCTTCACTTCCTCATCGCCGCCACCGCACACAGTCACAACAGAAACGACAACTGAGCATACCTGGATATTAGCGCTGTTTGATGCCTTATTAAAAAGCAGTGCGTGAAGAAAAACAACATGACGTCAGGCATATAGTCTCGTTGCTGTGTAGAAAGCGCGGACTATCAGCACAGGAGGGCACTAACACCAACAGGCTTTAGCAGCATAAAAGTTGTTTTATTAACAGCCACGGGAATTTTTTTAACTGTAAACAACAGACCTCAGTGCCATACACCCCTTTCAAAACGAGCCACAAATACCAACCGCAGACCATCGTGAAATAATACAAAGAAATATTAATACTTATCAGAGCATGCGACAAGGGCAGTGACAAACGCAGATGTGAAAAAAGCGACATCTTACATCACAGTCGTCTGCAAGGAAAGTCTGAAAAGAGGGGTTGGGAGAGGGCAATTCAACAACCAAGCGGGCAATGTAAATCATTACAAGGAATGGACAAGAGCCATTACCAAAACGTTGATCGAAAAACTATAAATAACAAAGTGGAGAAGCGGGAAAAGCGTTTCTAACCTCGCCTTCCGTGCTCCACTGTACAATGTTCATTTGCCGAAGCCCGTTTCCAATACAAATCCCGTCAGCAGGGTTCTCGGCGGAGGCAAAATGTGGACACAAAAGGCCTGAACAGCTTGCTCTTGCAACGCCTTGCCGATAAGCGACGGCTCACGCGCCAGCGCATCAGAATGTGCGCCGCCTTTCTTCATTGTATTCATTAGCACTGCGTTGCCAACGCAAATGTGCAGAGTTTCCGGCGCCGCCCGCCACTCACACTTCCCCATTATCCTTAAACACAAGCGCGCCCCATCCGTACATGGAAGCATCTGTCGCCAGTGTGGCCGACGTGGGTCGATGCCTTCGCGGTGCGACGTGTCTATTCCCCAGCAATGAGCTTAGCCAGCGTTTGCCTTGCCTAACCGCGTGTGCTGGCAGACCGGCGCCGCCGTTAAGCTGCAAAAGTCCTCCGTTGAGTTTTGAGAGCCTCAGGCACGCAGCCTTCAGAAAGAAACAGTACCCGAGCAGACACACACGCAGCGCACACCAGCGGTATACACCATCCGTGGCGTAAGGCGCTCCAATTCCGCCACGGCGAGTCCTTCCAGCGGCGGCACCTCCCTGAGCTTCCTTATCGTTATGGGCCCAGGCACACGGTGCCACTTTCGTGGTCGAGAGACACGCCGATAAATTCGTGCTTCTTGGAGAGGCAGTTGCTCTCACACAGCGTGGCGGCGCACTGCCTCGCATTCTGGGTTGCAACACGGCCCCACTTCTCCACGCTCCGCCGCGGCCCGCCGATTCGAATATTGTCGATCCAAACGTGTATTTTTAGTGACTGTGGTGCGGCACACCTCGAACCCACCACCGCGGTGTCGCCTGCCAATGCCCGCGTGGCCCTGTGCAGCATTTCGGGGCCGCACTTACGTCCCATCGGGAGCCGCGTGAGCTCCACCAACCTGCCCGCTTCCGTGCTGCACCGGAAACTCGTGCGATTGCCTTGTGGCAGGCTGACCTGGAAGAAGGATGCCTTTATATCAAACACAATTGTGACCTCGCCAAACGCAGCATGCGGATAGCACGACACATGCCGCAGTGTCGGCCGGGCTTCGCAATCGTCGTGGTCGTTTTTGCCCTTCGGCCATGCAATGAAGCGCCTTCTCAGTCAGACGGGTTTCTCTTCTACGATGACGAGGGGCGCCATCCAACCCTTCGCATCTTCTTGCGACGCTTCGCAAATGACGCCGAACCTCTCCATAATTCTGGCGTCTGCCTCATCAATTCGCAAACTCGTTTCGTGGTTTGATAAGTGCGGCCCCGGCGTCTGAAGCACATCGCGCCACACTGCGTCGAAGTGCTACAGGGCCCTGTTGCTGAGGCGGCGCCTCGCCCACTCCAGCGACAACGTCCACACATTCACCCTCTGCAACGGCAATCGCCGCTGTTCCTCCTCGGCGGCCGCTTCGGTAATTCGAGGGAGTCTCAAAAAGTTGTGCCCATTAAAAAGCGGCACTGGTGCCTTGTCTTTGCACGGGGCCTTTGCGGGCGCCCAAGGCAATTTGGCCATACCACGCGCGTCCCCAACATGAGGGCCGCCGACTTCGCAGAGCTGTTCAAAATGGCGGCCAAGTGTCCCGGGCACCCCGCGGTGCTGCGCGACAACTCTGGTGGGTCCGCGTGTTTCGCCAGCTGCGTCACAGTTCTCGGGTCCAGATCGTGTTCGATCACCGCCGCGGCTGCGTGCGCCAGCGCGCCCCGTTTTATTGAATGCGCCATTATGCCATAAGGCTGCAAGATTATTTGCACCGCGCGCATGCCAAGCGCTTCGAACCCACTACCAACCCTCCGCACCGAGAGCTTCGCGCCTCGCTCGGCACAGGCTCCCGTACCTTCCGCACCTTTAGACGCGCCTGGTAATACCGGTCTTCCTCGCCTCGAGGGGGTTTCAGCCGCCACACGAGCGACGCAACCCGCGCACCCGGCTTTGCCTTGGCCATTTGCACGGCATGCCGTCGATTGTGAACGCACATGCCTAGCCGAGCCATGCCGCCCGCGAGGCCGCAGGCTCCTGCCTACACAACCATTTCGCCCCAGTCGTCTCGCAGCACAAAGCCAGGCCTCAGCGGCAGTGGGAGCATGTCGCGACACGCCGCTAAAAAGCGCCCGGACGAGGTCGCCACCAAAAACCCAAGCACGTCATCACACGCGCAAATCTCTTTCTCAGGCTTGAGTGGCTTTTTGCCGCATCCATTCCGCACCGCCTGCATCGTGCGAGGGCAGACACTCGATGCTGCCAGCGCGGTGTTGTTCTCCTGATGCTGGTGTTCGCTGCGGTCGCCTGTCGGAAGGACAGCCACCGCCCGCTGCTGGGACTGCTGCGCGGGGTGCCTGCTGGTCTGCGTGTCCGCGCGTCGAATTGCCGCGACCCCACGGACCTGCACAATTTTCAAGCAGCCGCTCTCGGCAATGAGCGCTCCACCGGCGCCCTGGAGGCTTTTGATGTGCTCGAGCGGCCACTGCATTTGATCTTCCAGCGGCCAATTATTTCGCTCTGCAGGCGTTGGCGGCATGCTCGTCACCGTGTTTCCTTCACTTGCAAGAACAACACGCTTTTCGTTAATGGCGCTATCCTCACACACTGATATTAAAGCAAGTAAAGTGAAAAGTGAAATTTGCCAGGCGGGGCTGGCGCCTCCTCGCCACACACTGAAAAAAAAAACCGCCAGCTACTGATGCGCTGCCAGGCCCTCCGGCACTGTCGGGTAAAATTTTCAGTAACAAAATACCTGCCAGCACGGCGCATGGGACCGCCGCCAGCTTTCACGCTCACACGCAGGCGCGTTGTCGGCCCACAGCACCTGCTTGTTCGTCCCAAAACGTCTCGACCGGCCGCTCGCGGCACAGCACACGCACGCGGGCACCCAGCAGCAGGCGTGGTCGCACTGATCAGGTTGTCGTCCAGCTGCACCTCGCACCGCTCCACTCTGCTCCAGAACGCATGGGCGTCGCCGTGACCCCCACCACCCTCACCTCCCCGGCAGCCATCGCGCACACCTGCCGCCTCTTCATCCCCCTTGCGTCTCGGTGACGCGGGCAAACCATCTCCCACGAGAGCTGCTGCTTCACCACATCCCAGTTCCGAAAACACTCCCTCATCCTCGCCATCAAACCAGGCACAGCGCCCGTCGTCGTGTCGTGGTTATCTTGCTTCGTCATCTGCACGCACACAATGGTCCAACTCGCGCAAGCACCTCGAGCACCCGCTTGAGCGACAGCAGCAGCGTCATGTGGCGGCACATCCACAAAATAAAACGCGTCCGCCACGGGGAAGCTGACAGGGTCTGGCATTCACGGCACACTCATCCTCAGGTGCATGCTCGCCAATGGCACTCCTCCTCGCTGATCGCCAATCTTGAACGCAACCACTTGGTGCTGCGCGTACCAAGCAATCGCTCTCACGCGCGTGTGCTGGGCAGCGCGCTCGGAAGGCACTTCATCCTCACCACCACCTTGTCCACAACGCTCTCGTACATGGGCGCACACCAACCGAGCTTCTCCAGCACTTCTGCAGCAAGGCCCGGCATCTCCAGTGCCTTCGCGAGGTGCGATCCTGCAAAAAAGTAGTTAACGACGAGAGCCCTCAACTTCGCACAAATGACTTCAGAGGCGGCGAAGCTCAGGCAGTCGTCAGCCGTCCCACTCGCGGCACGCACGAGCTTTATGATTTGGTGGGCTGTCCCGTCCTCCGCCTTGATATCCCACAGCGCCACAGAAGCGCCATCGCAGCTTTGAGCATGCTTCTTATCATCAAGCACGCAGCGCGGCAGCGTGACCACCAATTCAGCGCGTCGCTCAACCTCACTCCATCGCCGCCCGACTCCCACCTTGTAGGCCTGGCAGCGCTCACCCGCCCCACGGCGACACCACTCCTGCTGCGCGAAGAGCACCCTCACCGCAAGCGCGGGCAGTAGTTGGTGCTAATGCGGAGAGCTCTTCCTGTTTCTCCCACCACCGTAGCTGCCTTCATTCGGCAACAACGGCACAGCGCAGCCCCGCTCAGACGTGGGCAGACGGTCGTCATGCCATGCAGCGTGCCCACATCGAAAGCGAAGCCACACTCCGCACGGCACTTCCACACTGCGTCCTTCGCGAGTAGTTTCCTCTCGCTCCATCAGCGCCTCTCACTGGCCACGCGCCGCATCGCAGCAAAGCGCGTCCTCTGCTCTTCGCGGAGCACTGCGCGAGCAGCCATGGCGCCGGTCTTGTGGAAGATGTGCGTGCAGCCAAAAACACAACACTCTGCGTGACACGTGTTAGGCGCTGCGTCGGGTACGTTCTTCTGGCTCACGTCCAATGCGGTGCTGCACGCACACGGCCACAAAGCAATCGATTTACAGCCACACACTACAAACACGGCGACCGGCAGCTCAGGCTCGCGTTGGCGCTTCTTGGCCTTACCTCCTCCAAACGCACGCAGCGCACGCACACGCACGCCCTGGGCGGCGCATGGTCACGACAGGACTGCGTGTGCCTCGGCGCCGCGTGGCATGGCGTGCGTCCGTGTCTTCAAGCGGCGCGCAGCACGAGCATCGCTTCCTCGGCGTCGGGTTCGGAGGCAAGTGGCGCTGAGTGCACAGCTGCCCCTGGCGATGGTCCGCACCAGTGCTCTTCGACAACGGTCACACCGCACACAGCCTCGCAGCCAACGCGCCACGACGCGAGCCGCTCCACACGCGCGACTTCCACGCACTGCGTGGGCGCCCACACAGCGGCCTCCGGAGAGTCGCACGCGACAATCAAAGCTCGTTGAGCGCCTGACGGGCCCGCATCATCGCGCTGGAGCGGCGCCACTCCCTACCTTGAGCACCACCGCCCCTGTGCACACAACTAAAGAGATGGAAAGAAGCGCAATGTCGGCACAGCGTCACAGCGCGGGCATGCAGCACAGCGGGTCGAGTGCGGAGGCACACTCCGTCGTGGGGAAAAAGGCAGCGAGCACACAAACACACTCAGACACTCAAGCAGACGGGTGCAAAGAGCAAAGTTTGCGCGGGTCAGAACGGCAGCGCGTCACGGTAACCCACAAGCGCTTGCGCAAACACGGGAAGAGACGTTACTTTTTACCACTTTAGCGCTCGGTAATGCGCCCTCGGCCGAACGCGAGCACAGCGGCCAGAGCAGGTCAGCGCAGCTCGGCACTCGGGCGAGAGACGCTGGCGAGCGGGCGGCCGTGTGAGTGCATCGCTGGTCGGCGGCGCGGGCAACTGCACAGCCACTGCGCACTGCGGATGCGTCAGACTCTTCATATGAAACATGGAATGGTGGCGGGGCATGGGAACAGCAACAGGTGGAGGGCGCAAGGTGCGGCGTTTGTGCTAAAGTGGTTTACAGACGGAAAACAATGGCGTGTGGCGGCGCGTAGAAGCGCCAAAAAGAAAAACAGGGCATTTAAAGACACGTAAGACAAAGGAATTCACAATGTTATTTTAGCTCTGATATCCAGGAAGTCAGTGGAAAACATACGGCGTTGTTGTGGTGAAGTCACTGACGATAAAAGGCGGCCCTCAGCTGGCCGCGGGCATGGCAGCACTCGCACGCGTCACTCTCAACAAACGCTGCGACGCACGCCATCATCTCTCTGGAAGCAGCGCACGGACAAGTGACGCAGCTTCATCGACCGACTTCTGGTACTGCCGCACCTTCGTGTTCCAGAACTCGTGCGCGTCCTTGTGGCTCGCATTCCCTTCCATCCCTCGGGGAATGCTGCACCGCTGCCTGTTGCGCATTTTCTCCGTTTTATTCGGCTGGAAGTAGATCATCTCCCACTGCGCGTCGCGCGCGAAGTCCTCCCAGTTCGTGAACTGCGCACGCAGCGCGTCCTTAAGCGACACCAGCTTGTTCGTGTCCGTGGGGTGCTCCCTAGCCAGCGTCACCTGCAGCAGCACCACCGTCCTTCGCGGTGCACCGCGCTGCTGCTCAGCACCACTCGTCTCACCAGGGTGGCCATCCACAACGAAGAACCCATCGATCACGGGGTAGTTGTCATGGTAGTTCCGGTACAGCACCATGGGCTCGCACGTCGTCACCACCTCTGGCCTGCAGCTGTTGTAAAGGCACTCCACGCGCCTGAAGGTGAATTGCTCACTCGCAATGCTTGCGAGGGCAACCGTCTCCACAACGGATCGTCTTTGCACACGCGCACCACTGTCCAGGGCCCGAGTGCCTTGAAGCAGTCGCCAGGCGGACGCAGGACGCTGCAGTGCGGCGAGCACGAGGATCTCAAACACAATGCCGTTGCTCGTCGCGCGGTGCTCGGGGTTGAATATTCTGGGGTCACTCGCAACAATGTCATGCAGCTGGTCAATCATTTTACTCCGCACCGCCACAGACACGGGCCTGTTCCCGCAGCGCTCAATAGCACCGCCCTCCAGGCGAACAAGGTCCACAAGACAGTGCGTCGTGCCGTCATCCCTCCACTCTACACTTTCCGCGAAAACACGGAAGAGGTACGACACATTGTCAGTGGTCAGCGTGTTAAGTGCCGCTTGAGCTTCTCCCTTTCGCCTTTCATAACTCCTTTCACCAAAGACGTACCGCGGTGCGTGCCCAACCTCGTGCATGCGCTCTTCCATGACGCGCCATGACTTCTCCAGTTCAGCGCGCACGGCAGCGTTCCCCTCGGCAGCCGCGAGGTCAGCGCGTCGCATCCACGCGAAGTACGCCTTCATCTCGCGCGCGTGGTAGCGGTTGATGAAAAGGAACCTCGAGCCCATGTTCGTTTCGTCCCACACCTTGTAGTTCTTCTTATTTGGCGAGCTGAGCACAATGCTGCCCCACGACTCGCTGGGTAAGTTCGTGGGCAGGTCCACATATTTCTTCGCATCGAGGATCATGTAACCACGCTTTCCAGCCCTCCAAAATCCCTTGATACGCCCCACCCCAGGAGTCTTATCGTAGCACTCAACTCGCCCAGCCTCACCGCCGCTCGGCAAATAAAAGATGTATATCTCCTCACGTACGAGGAAAGTCACAACGTCCAGTTTGCCGGGTGCGTAGTGGAGCAGCTCGTACAGCAGGTGCGACCCAACACCAAATGACTTGCCAATGCCCGGTGACCCAACGAGAACGAACGACGTTGGGGGCCCCTCCTTGCGCACAAGCCACGCGTCCAAGTCAGCCCTCACAATGTTCCACACGCGCACCGACTCCCTTCGTACAACAACGTCAGTGGCGTCCATCATTTCAAAAGGTGTGCCATCCGCTGCGGTGTCAGTGTTAAACAGTGTAAAAGGCCACCCCTTCTTGGACGTCAGCACAAGCAGCTCGAGCCCGTCACCGCGCGCATCGTCAACATTCTCCGTTGGCAACTGCACGGGTGTCTTGTTCACCTCAGCGTCGGACCAAACGCTCGTAGGACGGCCATCAGCCACACACATGCCAAGCGGCTTGTCTGCCACGCCAGACAGCACGTGGCTCCACCTCGCATTCACCACGGACTCGAAGGCGTCAGGGACCACAACCGCCGCTTCGCTATCGGACATCACAACTTTTCCCCTCGCCTCAGCGTCCTTCGCAGCATTAAACGCAATATCCAGCAAGCTACAGACCGTGTTCCACAGCCCGTCATCCGCCAACGCGTCTCTCACTGCGCGCTTGGCGTCCGCATTTTCATCAGCACCGCCCCACTGAAGGAGACCCGTTATTCCTTTTCTTCTGAGCAGTGGGACAGCCCTGTAAACAAGCGCGTACGTCTGACATTCGGGAAGGCTCAAGATGCGTCTGCGTGTGTGTTCGTCAGGAATGTAAAATTCTGGTTCCTGGATCACGACGTCCATCCTCACGTTACCGTCAATACCTGTTCCACGATGGCGCACACGCTCAAGACACTCGCTCAGCAGCATGACGTTGTCAGGTGGTCGAGCACCATCCAACAACACATCACCCACACGACTGTTCAGCGTCCATAGCGGGCCAGGCACGCTCTCCACACGCGCCCGCGACAAGGGAGGCTCACCCGCACTGCCACCCTCGTTTTGCCTCACGCGGCGGCCGCGTCCAGCCATGCCTGCGCCCGTATACCTTACCTTGGCCTTCCTGCTTCCAGTGTGCGCAGGGGTTTCACATTAGGGAAATGAGCAGACAAGAAGGAAGGGGAGAGGCATGGAAGCAAATGGTGTGAAGCATTGCGAAACAAGTGGCGTATGCGCCGCGACCAGTGGCGGGGCGCGCAGGAGGGAAGGGCGTTGGTGTGGGCACGGCCGGACTGAGCAGGCGGCGCGTCACGTGCTCACCAGGCGTGTGCGGCGTGCACGTGCGTGGGGGTGAGCACGGCAGTCGAACGACGACCTGTGCAAGGCACCGCGTGTCGCATCAAGTGCTTCGCACAGCAACCGCACTGCAACAGCCACCAGGCGCGCCACGCAACGGGCGCACGCAGGCCTCACGAGCGCGGCACCACACTGCCACGCACAGGGCGATGGCTCGAAGCAGCTCAAGGGGACAGCGACAGGGAACACACAAGGCGCGCAGGCACGCACAGCCACACTCATTCGCTTGCCTCTTGTGGAGGTGGCACTCGCCCTC
>SOPI01000570.1:0-28844 GCA_021307395.1 Trypanosoma vivax | reverse complement strand
TTCTTTGATGCTGTCGGTGAGCCTCTTCAGCTGTGCAACAACCTCCAAGCTGCTCATCACTGCGGAGTGATCTGTCATGCTACTCAGAAGCCTTAGCGACTGGGACACGAGGTTCGCATTGCACACATCCTTTGAGAACTCTGCGGACTCCCTTGAGGTGATGTTCGCAAGCACATCCCGAAGAGTTTCGTTAATTTGAAGGCCGTGTTCATTGTCCTTCGCCACCACCACAAAGGCGATGAGCTCTCCCACCACCTTGCCACGCTGCTCGTCAGCACGCTGGAGAACCCGCTTCAGCACCTCCAGCCGCTTTCCTGCGGTTGCAAAGGCACCTTCAACGCTCCCAGACAAGTCGACGAGGTCATCACTTTCCCTCGCGGCGGCGTCAACACGTGCAAGCCATTCTGAAATATTTGCCTTTGCACTCGATGCACGCGCACTGAACACATCTGAGTTGTCGTGCAGCGCTCGAAGCTCACTCAAAGTATCACACACGTCAGCAACAACACCGCTCACCAACTCTGCTGTGGCTTTCTTCACATTTTCAGTCGCGCGCTTCCCAAGCAGAGAAGCGTTTTACGCACTACTGTTTGCCTCCTTAACTTTACTGCTGACGTCTGATAAATTTTGATCAATCGCATCGGCTTCCACATCAATTTTATGCAACGTGGCGTTCAAATCGGCCAGCAGAATCATGTTGAATCCAGCAATGTGGCGAATAGCGTCTGATGATTTGTCTTGCAGTATCGCCGACAGACTGTTGCTGCACGCTTCAAATGTTGCATTACTGATTTTGTTGCTCGTTGAGGCACTTATATCTGTCAACCTTGTTTGAACAAGCTGTAGTGACTCGTGTTGAGACTCGACTTTCTTTTTGATTTCGTCAGCGATAGAACTGACTTCGGTGACAGCACGTACAGACGCATGTGCAACAGCGCTAGCCTCAGCAGCACTGCTCGTAGCACTCTCAAGATTTGTTCTGCCTGACCACTTGCTAACAAGACTCAAACGGTCACCTTGCAACTGTGCCACAATGTCCTTCACCACCTTGTGCATGGCCGTTACCTCCACCTTCACCCGGCCACCATCAGCTCCACCAATAACTGCATCTTGCTTCGCACCAGTCACTTTTTCGTCCACTGCTCTCAGTCTCTCGTTACTCCCCGAAAAATTGGCCAACAACATCACAATACACTTTTCCATTGACAGAAGCCAACAAGGAGTTATTTACTGCCTCCACCAAGTCAGGTGCGCTCTTAATCTTCTCTGTTGCTTCGCTCACAGCGATGTTATACGACTCGAAATTATGTACAGCAACTTCAAGATGACTGACCGTCTTATTTACTGCGCTCTTGACGTCCACAATCTCTTGTCATCATCCCGGGCACTCCAGTGGTGCCTGCTTGTGTCCGATTCAATCACCTTATATGTTTCTTCCAGTACACTCAACGTTTTGTTCTTCCATTTAGTGAGGTCCATGGTGCCAACATTTTCCGCGCTGTTGTTTAATATTATCGAAATATTGTGCGCCTCTGTGCATTTTTTCCCGTGCTCGTCCAACCTCGCCTTCACACTTTTGTGGTCCCACTCGCCACCAGAGTCAACATTCCACAGGCAGCACGCCACACGCATAATGGCGCTAAAACATGAGTTGGCGCCTTGTAACGACTCGTTTGCTCGTGCAATGATACCACTCACATCCGCTATTGCCTTATCAACATTTTCGACTTCATTTCTGTTGTTACCGGTGGACTTTAGTGACGCACGAAACTTTTTATATTCCTCAATCGTAGCATTCGCTGTTACTCGCAAGTCGTGCACATGCTGCCTAATTTTCGACACGTTTCGCATCACCGCTTCCGCCCTTAACACGGGCTTATTTGCCACTTGTAGCCAACCCCAGAGCACATCTTTTGTGGCACACTCCTGTGGTGCGGTCGGAGGACCTTTACGTGTACACCTGTAAAATGTGTTCGCTACCGCGTCACAGCGCAGAGCTGAAAAAAGCAACAAAAAACAAAAAGCACATTAAAGGCATCGACCCTTTGCCTTCAGACTCTACAAGAGTGATGGCAAGATGATAACAATGAGGCGAACACAACAGTTTAAAAACAAGAAGCACGTTTCGAAAAACGTTCACGCGACATGACGAGTAAAGCACAGCGGGGATGCAAATAAAACAAGATGACAGCTAATGAAAACTAAGGGATTAAGAGTGGGGTGGTCTTGACAGTAAACTTCATTATAGCGGTCAAAATGGGTATGACACATAGTGGCCACAGGGCACACTGACGTTTTCACACCAAACAACAACGGGAGAACTATCATGCTTCCGTTTGTGCCACACGTGTGAACACGACTTCGGGACAACGCACACCAGACATTCACATCATGGCACTGGTGCTCATATGAGCGATGACTGTTCATTCGCCAGCAACAGTCGGCTGGACGCGTCATTGGCAGTGAAAGCACACCACATATCTTACCTCGCCGCAACTCGTTTCATATCTGGGCGAGCAGTTAGACTCACGTGAAATTGGTTTCCACTTCTTGACAGCCCGTTGCCACCATGCACGTGCTTCTGTTGAAATGTCTGAAAGGACCCAAATCCCACAGACAATCAGCTCAGTTGTTCCCCAATATATTTTTGCGGCACTCTACGGCGCACTCGCAACGCTCGGGTGAAGAGCCGGCACCAGCCTTGCTCACCTCCCGCAACAAGACTCATGTTGTCCCCTGTCAGTTTCCGCTGGGTATTGTTCAAGTGCCTGCGCAGCCCTGGGATGACGACACGCAAAGTTGGCATCGCGCGACCAATCGCAGTTCCGTATATCTGACCGATTGCGTATCTTTGAATGTGGCACATTTTGAGCACGCACAGACTCAAAGCGTCACGGTGCATGACAGCGGCACTGCATGCTTAAGGAGCGTCGTGATGGTTTAGTGGAGTTGGCAACATTACCGTAATTTGCTTGTAAAAAAATGCAGTTGGAAGCAGAGAAAGGGGGGAAACTGCGATATTAAACACACGTATAGAGCTCGTAAATGAACGCTTCCATGACATGAAAAATTAAAGGGGGAAGACTGCTGTATAAGACACAGTGCGCAAACCAAAGCCAATAAATGAAAGCACAATGTGGTGATGGTGAACAGGAGTCAAGGCGTATTTAACTCCAAGTTATTAATGGCGCTGGCACATTGTCTCTTTGCATTTGATGTGCACAGCGCTATTAATGCGTGCTCGGCCATGGCAAGTTACCGCAGTGGTAAGCACGTAAACGAATAAATGGCACAGCTCGGACGCATAGTAACGGTGCACGACATCAAAAGCTCATCACATTAGCTACAACTAGCAAAATGACACACCACACACACACACACACACACACACCATGCATTTTCGCGGTGGATCATTCACGTAATGAGACAACGCTCACGAGAAACAAACAACGAAAAAATGTCCCGCGACATTGGATGAGGCAGGGCAGTTTAGCACGCGTGTGGTTGAGTGAAATTGTGTGAGCACCATATTCCCCACGGTCGTGTCATAAAACTGGGAAACAGCAGGAAGCGCCCCTCCACAACATGCAATTGAACGCATCGTAATGCACTCAAAGTCCTTTGGTCGTGTCTGTTGTGACATTTTTGGGCCATTGGCAGCGAGTGGTCCCGCACGGCAACTTATAAAATGTGATGAAACCCGACGGTGAGCACGGCGTCCACTATTCACAGCAACAAGTCAAAGCGCGCGAATTGGGGCGCGATGCGAACCATGTGGCATTCAATAAATAAATAAATAAATAAATAAATACGAACCGCTGCCATTATCCAACCAAATAAAAAACGTGTATTGAAACAGGCAGACGGATCGAGACAGCGTCTCGAGCAAATATTTTCAATGGCTCTTAAACAACTGTAAATAAGATTCCACTGTGTCGACGCCTTCTGCGGCTTCACCTCGGCCAGCAAGTGGTCGCACAACAACACGCCCCAACAATCGCAGTTCCGTAGAGGTCCAAAACCAAAAGAACAAGAAGTGGGACTTCATGACGAAAATGAATGAGCAGCGTTGAAGGGTGTCAGGGAGAGAAATACGTCTGCTTGTTGACTCCTGGCTCAAAAATGTTTGTAGAAAATGAAGGAATTTTCGCCGCAGCAGCTCGTTATCTCGTGGGCTGACATTATTGAAGGACAGTCGTCTCGCTGGCTCCGCTGTCTTCACATTCGCATGAGCTCGCTCGCACATTTTCAGTCCAAAACTCCCGCACAGATAAAATAAACAAGTGAAAAAAATTGCTATGGCTCGTGTACGCTAGCGCTTACCTTATTGCTCCAATGTTGAACAAACTTGCTATTGCCACAGCAGCATTTGGTAGCCCCAGTCTGACTGACATCTTGAAAACCATTCAAAACACCGCCGAAAGTGGGCAAAACAACAGTCTGCACAGCGAGATGTCATTTTAGCCGTCTCAACTACAGCGCCAATGAGCATGCAACACCTTTGGGTGTATCCGAAATTCGTTGTGTGCTGCCCGCACAGATCAAGCACGATACGGCACAAATGCAGCCCATCACGAAGGCTTCACAAGACGCCTGCGTCACATCAACAACTGGCGCCAATGATAAAGGTGACAACCAAACTATAACATCACACCCCCGGTAGAAAAAAACGCGCATCCCAACATAAAAGGGATATGCCACAGTGCATACACAGGAATGTACCGAATAGAGCAGGTGTGAATCACAGAAGCGGCTTGCAGTGAGCGTGCGGCAATACAATGAAGATGTTTGCAATAAAAGCAGCCGGCCTCGTGACATTGGCAATCGAGCGTGTCTCAGTCACAACGTAACACACCGTGTAATGTGGTGCAGCACCTCACGGACGCCACGTGGCGTATTGGACGGCATTGGCTGTGCTCAAACCAAGAAATGAAGAGAACACTTGTAGACTTGAACGGGTGCCTTCAATGCGGAGAGCGATGGTGGTGAAAACAAAATACCTCGAGACGACACAAATGTGGGCAACGTGGAGAAAATGGCAGTCGATTAGATGTTATGGAACGAAAAAGCATGTAAAATTGTCAGGTACCCGTTTACTCCAAAGTGATGATGGAACGACACATCGGTGTGGGCTCCTGTGCAATTTAAAACAAAACATCCTGAAGTGCCTCGTGGCTCTTTTGGACTTTGGGCAAACGTAAGCGCGTGCCTCATCACGACGTCCTTGAGGTGCGTCACTCGACAAACAGGTGTTAAAATCCGAAGAGAAACTGAAACAAACGTTCGGCCATCATAAAAGCGACAGCAACAAAAAGCAGACAAACAAACAAACAAACGCCAGTAGTAAATAAAATCAAAGGAAGAAAAACAAATTCACATCGCTGTACATCAGTTTTACTTTTTTCCAAAAGCAGATACGCAGAGAAAGTGGGTGAGCAACGGCTCATTTCCACATCCATTCACTGCACCTTTTTCCACTCAAAAAACAAGAGAAACAAAAAACAGTCAAAAATAAACAGAACGAAAGCGCATAAAACCGAACCGGACTGTGTGAAGGGGAGTCGCATGCCAATCAATAATGAAACAACCCGCTTTTATTTATTTAGTGGAGACGTGAATAAAATGAGGGAATGCGCGGAAGGCGAATGGCTTCACGCTGTTTCAAATTTACGCCGGAAATACAAGAAATAAAAAGTGGGGGAAAAAGAGAGTTAAAAACATTAGCGCCCTTGCCGAAATTAACATAAATATAAAAATATAAAGCGATAAAGAAACGTGAGACAACAGGACGGCACCTTATTATGGCATGGTAGTGGAAAGCCGCAGGACGAGATGGCGGAGGGAAGTGGAGGGGGGTGATGGCTGCTTTACAGGAACCGACGCACAACGTTGAACAGCTGCATGTAGAAAGGGGTGCGGTGCCGCCTTGCATTGTCCTGCAGAGCCATTTCAATTGCTCTTTACTGCTGCCTCCGCGTTGTCTGAAATGGCACTCGCTTTTTTCAGGGATTCCCGCATCTTCCCGACCTTTGATTTGATGCCTTTGCTCATTGCGTTCAGGGCACCGATGTTCGTTAAGTTCTGCAACGTCAAGGAGGCAGCAGCAGCATTTGCATTAGGCGAAGTAGTCGCCAGGCCCGAACCACAGACGCTGTCAAGGAGCGTTGGAGAATTACTCCCAGTGGAAGAAGAGACCTTGTTTGTGAAGAGTTTCTTCATAAAATCGGCATGTGTGACGTTGATACGTTTTTCATACTTCATTTGCTCCTCCAGGAAGCTGCTGATTTCGCCCTGCACTGTACTACGCAGTTTTTCAATCTTATTAGTAGCCCTTGCAAACACCACCAGTTCTCTGTTCGCTACTCCAAAGTATTCCGCCGCGTTTGGTACGGTTTTTACGGCCTTATTCATTTTGTTTCGCGTTACGTTGGACAACCCAACCAAAACAGAAACGTTGCCCAAAATACCCTCAGCCTCCTCATTGAGTGACGTGGAGGCAAGGCGCAATGTGTAAAGCCCCTTCATTGTCTCACACAAATCCTTCATAGCACCACTCACAACCTCAACAATGGAATTCTTGACTGTACTCATGGCAGCTTCATCGTGCTGATCAACATCTTGCACGGCTTTCTCAGCCTGCTGCAAGCTGCCATTGATGTAAGCCAATTTTGCATTGACAAGCGCAGCCTCTGCTTTCAATTTTTTCAGTGCTTCTTGTGCCTTGGCCATGCCACTCGAATTAAGTCCAGCAGCACGACTAAAAGCAACTGCCAAAGACCCATTAAACACTTTAGACAGGCCTTTATCACACGCTTCAGTTGTCAGACTGCCGATGCTGATGTCTGTCTCATTGAGGTACTTCATAAGCTGGGGTGTTTTATTGACCCCAGTGAACCAGTTTCGCGTTCAATCTCTACCTGAGCAATGGAAGCATATGAATGTGCACTGCCAGGCAATTCCGACGCCATCAACACAGCTGCATTGGCATATGAAATGTTGCGCTTTGTTTCACTTGCAATATCCAGCTCTTTCAAACGATGGAAAACCGCCGAATAACCAAAGAGCGACAAGAGCAATATGAGGCCATTTACGTATTTAACCAGCGACTCCGTGGCTGCCGCGACCACAAGCGCGTTTCCGCTGCTCTCATCGTACTATTGATATTTCCTTGGGTAGTTGCTAATCGCCCTTTCGATTCATGCGGCTGTGCAGATACTTCTGAATATTGTCTACCAACTGGGACAGCAATGTCCCATTTCCCTCAAGAGCAGAAAGCATAGTCTTGTTGACGTTCTCCATACTGTTTACCGTACTGTTGACTGTTTTGTTGGCTTCATCCACAGACACACGAACCGTTTCAAGCAGCTCCAAAGTGACCACAAGTTTATCGGTTAAATTTCGAATAGCCTGCACCACTTCTTTCACCTTTTCGCCGTCCTTGAGGGTCCAGAGCTTTCTCGAGTACGCACTCGACTTGGCCTCTTTGTGCGCTTGGCCGACTAGTTTTACCATTTCATTTTTCCATTCGATCAAGTTATTCATTTCGTCCAGCTTTTCCGCATAACTGCTGAGTCGAATCGAAGCGCTGTACTTCTCCGTGTAGCTTTTACACTCATCCCTGGTTTCAATCATTTCGATCAGTTTTTTGTTTCCTCTTAGTTGACGGTAGCTTTTTCCCAACATCCGGAAATAACTTTCGACGCGACCATAATGTAGTAAAAGGAAGAAACAACCCCGTCCTCCAAAGAGCTGCTCGCAGACTTTTCAGCAGCGGTTGCATCGACATACGAATTGCTCGCCACCGCAATGGTATTCTTTGCCTCCCTAACAGCCGTTTCAATATTGGAGGTTATATGAGCCGCGGTAGTTGTTTCAAGGCCACCAAGGAGCTCATTATATTCAGCAATTGCTTTGCTTGCCTTCGCCTCCACTTCCTCGCCGCGCTTCCTCAACTCCGTCACGTTTTTCAACACCTCCAAAGCCCTCACCCTGCACTTGTCGGTGACATTCAACCAGCCCAAGAGAATGCCTTTGGCGGCGCATTTTTCCTCATCAGAAAAATTTTCCGTTGCTTTTTGGTTGCAACAAACAACGGACACACTAACGCATCGTAAGGAAGTTGATAACAAGACAACAAGAGGTGCGGTTGCCAACATGAGCTTCAATGCACTTAAGATCTAATAATTTAAAGCACAAATAAGTACGCAGCAACAATGGACGTGGCGAGTAGCAAGGAAAAATAACCGACACTGCGAGGAGCGCAACGCGACAACTTTTTATTTTTTGGTTTTGTTAATAACAACAATAATAAAGGGAATAAAAATAGCACAAAATGGGCAATTGTCACACTTTCGAAAAATGGACCACAACACAGGTGTAGTGAGTGACTAGCAGGCAAGTGACGCGCCCCTTTGTTGGCCCGTGGCTTTCATTTCAAGCATCTTTGCGCCGTTGTGGCCATCGTCCAGGAAGTGGCGCGCGGACATGTAGCCATGTCAACCGCCACCGTTCGTAACAGGAACGACAAAACAAGCCAATCACACAGCTGCGCCTAGTTCGAGCACCTTTGAAAAGGATCCGACATTAAGCGGATATTAAACGCTTTTGACCCTCAACCGCAGTGTTTTGTGGTGATAAATGACAAAAGTGTTGACTATTCTGCGACTGCTACGGCACTGGACAGCGCTAAGAAAATAAAGCCATTGCCATACAAAATGGACCTCCGATCATTGAGGAAAACATCTGCAAAATTGCGCACCAAAAGGGCCACTTCCTTCGGAAAGATCAGAACAACAAGTGGTGTTCCAGACGAACAGTCCCATCGACAAACAGACGAAATTTCGTCCGTGATCAAAATTCCGTCCCTCACGTCAGCTGCCCGACATACATCAACTCGGCTGCTGGCCAAACACCTTCTGGCACCAGGTGTGCCGAGCATTCACCTCAAGTCCGCCGCATCTGTGGTAAATGAAAAATAGCAACACCGGCAGCACCCACTGCATCGCCATTGGTGAACGTGGCACCGGCTGATTTCGTGCAGTGGTTTAGCGCCAAATTGACACGTTTGTGAGCACAAGGCAAATATTTTGTTTCAACAAGCACTAACTAGTTGCGAACCGCCATCAAGGAACAGTGATGGGGCCGTACAATTTCAGTCGCACGCCCCTGCGGTTGCGTGCAGATCAAAAGCAACACTCGCGCGTTTTATGCGTAGCAGCAATAGTCAGCAGCCCTTACTTCCTGCACATCCTTCCCAAGTCGCTGTATCGTCATGGGACCGGTGAGAAGCCGCCACTCGGTGCAATTCCATTAGCAACGATATTTACAGGTTACGATGCAAAGAGATTGTGTGCAAAAGTACAGCACACTACAGCAGGGTGTCGCATGACATAGTTAGCGCGCTCATCGAATTTTGATGCCACTTAATATTCAAATTTATTATTATTATTGTTCTGTAAAACAGAAATAAGAAGACAAATAATTTCAACATTTGTGGGTGCACGAAGAGCTATATCCAAGTAGAAAACTTTATCACTGAAGTTTCCTAAAGCACTTGACAGCAACAGTTGTGGAACGATTTACAATTATGTTCGAGTGAAGGAAAGTTAAATTATCAGCATACAACTGTTTGAAACGAGGCAGCAGGCGACGATCGTTCACGGAGGAGTAAACAAATAAATAAACAACGAAATGGAATGGAATGGAATGGAACTGTGCTCCAGCGACAACGAAATGTGTGATGGCATTTTATGCGGGGGGCGCATGCCAAAAGTGTGAACTCAACAGTACCAAAGACCCTGGAGAAGAGGAGTTGGAAAAGCTTTTGAAAAAAATAATTCGTACAAATGGCCATTCGCTGCGGCGAGTAGAAAGTCAGTTCATCGAGCTCCTCGAGAATAGCGGTAAAAGCACCAGCCTTTGGCCCTCATAAAACAACATGTGAAAGGGCCACAGCTCGTAATAAACGGCATTCAAATGAAAGGAAGAAGAGAACCAAAAAGGTTCGAGAAACAGTGAAGTAAAGTGAAGTGAAGAAACAACAGCAGCAGCGAATCAAACGGACATTTGGTCGCTCGCTTTTCTCTCATTCTCATTAAGTGACTGTCAAGGATGGAAACGATAGGCAATTAAAACATCTTTGAATATAATTAAAAGGAAAAATAAATGGGAAGCGATAAGAGCGAGCGATTTACCGACTTGGAAATAAATTTGTGTCCACACACAAGTTGGTTCTTTATTTATTGGAAACTTACACACCAACTTAATGCGAGGACAGCAACAGCAGTGATAATAGCGATAGCTGCTGTTGTGGCAGTAGCAGAAAAAAAAGTGATAAAGCAAACACTACGGCGAAGAAACAGCAACAACGCAATTGTAACTTTTGTGCTACCAACCGCCAGCCATGTCCAGCTCAATTTCACACGACTTGGCAAGGGCGTCATCGCTAGCCTCACTGGGAACGTGGGAGATGTACTCGAAGCTTTCAGCCCTTGAACGTGCAATGGGGAGTTGTTTGATGCACTCAAATTCTTCACACTTTTCCTGTTTTCCATGACACCGTGTCAGTATGAAAAACAGCACCAATAACAGGAGAAGTGGCGTGCTTGACATGAGAATCCATGTAAGGATGTTCCCACTTCTTTTGTACTGAACTGGCGTATTTGCTGATATTGCCACTCGTGCTTCATCGCCTTCGCTTGCGGCTTCAGGACCGCTGGTCACTGCGTTGGTGCTGTCCAGCGTGTCAGGCGCATGTGCACTCCACTGGTCCTTTTTTTCAGTGCCACCTGCACGCAATGCGGTCTCGCCACACGCCTTGAACTGCCACAGCCACTTGACAAGTTCATCACGGAGAGTTCTCTCGGTGTGCAAACGGCCACCCAAACTCACAAGTTCTGCATATCGCGCGGCGGCGCTCACCAGGGAGTCCTCCGTAACACTCCCACCAAACAGCGCACAGTCGCTGACGCTCACTTTTGGATCACCCATGTTCACTGTGATCGAATTCAAACGCTTGGAGACAGCTTCGAGAAGTCCTGAAATATTTTCGCTTGCCTTGTCGACCATCTCAACAGCCTCAGCAGCAGTTGACGGTGGGCGAGCAGTTTCACCCCCCGTTGTGCCAACCAACACCATCGTCTCCTTTGCACGCGAGTGCTCGTTGCTTACTCTCTGCTTCTCAGTATCACAAGCCAAATCTGCTCCAGTGCTTGCCTCAATCACACTTTGCACACGTACAAGCGCCTCTTTCCTGAGGGACGTGAACTTACACTTGAGACTACCGACCGCCACGAGTTGGCGCATGGCATTATCACAGCATTCATAGAAACGATTACAGGCATTCAGCTTCTTTCAGTAATAAGCACTAGGTCATGGCACGGTGTTGGGATGGCAGGCATAGCGAAGGGACACCGCCGACACCGCCCAGTTGCCATGCATTCGAGCGACAGAAAACAGTCCTACCAGTGCCACGCAGACTACAAGTGCGTAAAATAGCATCACCCAGCTCTCGCACTCCATAAGTCCAGTTCATTTAACATTCAGGAGCGTCTTACACAGTGAATTGCTCCATACACCAAATCGCACGACAAACTGGCACTGCCAACTCGCCAGCAGTAGTGCCGCTTCGTTTTTGTCGGTCGCACACACGCGGAAAGAAGACTAACGTGTGCTACACGCTCCTGGTAGACGTTGGCGCCACGTAATACGTCATAGCAGAGCAGCTCCTTCCATGAGGCGCGCTCACGCACAACGCGCATCCACAACTGCGTGTCGCACAACCGCATCGGGTGAAACGAATCGCACATGAAAGAATCGTGTTGTAAACGAACCACACTGTAACAACTAGTAGCTTTGCCAGGTGATGTGCTACCTGTTGTGCTGGAAAGATACGCCTGAATTGTAGAAGTGACAACAACGAGAAAAAAGGACAACATTGCGAGTGGGACAGACCACAATGCGTCGCACCTGCGTCACAACACACAACCAGCGGGCGACGTTCCGTGTGCAGGACGAAAAACATATTGCAAGTGTTAGTAGAAATCCACAAGTACACGACCAACTGCACGAAGCCACCAAATGCCCACGTCCATCCACCCTTGCGTGTGGACAGTCGACACACCTCCCTCAGCTGTGACGCACAGGGGACACAAAGAACGAAAGCAAAGCAGTTGAACACGAGCGCGCACGTTTTTCCAAGAGAGGAAAAGTGACGCGCATTTTGTGCGGCAAAGGAAAGTCCAAACAGCTGCGTGTTCCACTGACTTTGTACCAGGAGGTGCCTGTCATGCTTTCAGTGCTCGGATCATTAAAGATTCACCTCTATGAATGTTTCCACGTCAGGAAGCTATGCAGTGGCAGGTCCACAACATCCACCAAGAAGGATGTTCAGCACACACACCTAGAATGCCAGGAGCAGCGTGCACTTGTCTTCACAAAAAAGTGGTGCTGTGTGATGCAAAAATTAGGCCGCGAAGGAAGTATGCACCAACAGTTGACAGTCAGCCATGTAGAGATGTGGAAGCATCGAGTAGTTCAGTGAAGATAGTGTGGCGTATGCGCGTGAGGTTTCGTGTCGCGTGGTCTTGAGAGCAACGAAAGGCGCCAGTTAGCGCGCAACGCAAAAATCAAATGAAAAATTTAACTGAGGAGTATACTGGAAAGTGCTCTGATAGCCACATCAACCGTTGTTCAACTGGGGAAAAAGACCGTGTAAGAATGATCCCTCAACCAAATTGTCGCAAGACATTGAAATACTGCCACAAAAAACGATGCGCTAGCAATGGTGTGTCAGTGCTGTCACTCCAGTGGCCCCGCCGCACATGTGCACGTAGTTCCTGGACACATCAAAGGAATGTGATGCGAAGACAATCAGACGTGCACACACGGTGTATGGAAACTGTAACAGGCACACAAGTAAGTGGCAGCGCGTTCAAATGGTCCGCGTGGCCAGGGAGTCACACAATTCCAATCCGGTCAATGATGAACCTCTCTCTCTTTTGCACACACAAGCCTCACGCTCAGCCTTCAATTACGATAATATACTGATGTTCCCTTAACTGTTCAGGCGGGCGTGTACGCTGGAAGAGAATCGTAATAAGTGCCGAGAGAAATTTCATACTTTCTCCCTCTCACTGTCAGACGTGAGAACAGACAAGCAACTACCGACACATTTATGCAGGAGTAAAACAATAGTTTATATATTCATCGGCACAGGGAAAAGGCATAAAGACGTGGTGCCAATCTCGTGTGCACATTTAACTAAACATGGACAGCGGCTATTTTATGGGCTGTGGACAATTCAAGAGGCTCATCGTTCACATCACAGCGCAAAACTTGAATGGAATTGGCCAGCATCCGGCAATGTAGCAAATTCAAAATATCAGCTAAAAAGGAAAGTTTCACCTCGAACTTTTGCCACACCCACCGGCACTAACTTTGTCAGCACAGCCACCTCCATTGCGCTGAACATTCACAAGCGCTTCCAAGCTAAGGTATTCCCTTCGTGTCACGAATGTTTTGTTTATCATCATCCATCAAACTTTCTGTCTACTCAGAAACACTGTAATGTACACATTTAACACATTCCATTCCTCGTCAGCTTATCCTTCAAGTGTGATATTTTTTGGATGTGCTGAGTTTTATCGGACTGCAGTGACACAACTTGATAACAATTCCTGTTTCTTTTTCACGCAACTATTCAACCCACTGACAATGTGCGTGCTCAAATGCAAAATCGTGAGTCCTCTTTTATAACGCGGAGGTTGCGTTCATGACCACTGCCATTTATGGAGCTCGTGCTGTCCGCCTGTCACTGCGGTGTGCATCCTCTCATTCGTACGAGGTGGCACTTAAGCCATTCACAGAAAGTTATGCCAACACCAGCAAATCAAACCACGTTGAAACTGCGCCGCTTCGCTCATTCCCATCCTCAACGCAGTGACAACAGCACACCCTGCACTACACAGCAACAAGCTGAAGTAGTATGCCAAACCCAGTAAAGTACGCTGACCTTGGCACCAAAGGCAAACTGACGTATTTCTTAAAGAGAGTAAAGCGTTTTTAATCCCAATAACGTAAAGAAGTGCTCCGTACAGTTCATCTCTAACTTTCAGCAACCGCACGTTCACTTCAGTGCGATCTCAACAGTAAACAGAAGCAAAAATGCACGAGTGGCACCACCACCGACAATTCCTTTGGCTATACTATTACAAGCCGAGTGCATAAAGCGTGCGATACACTTCTTTCTGGGATAATTCTTGGTCAAGCTGATTCTGTGGTAATGGATGCCCGTTACAAACAGGCGCACCTGTCGATCAATAATTTCAGGAATACCTAAAGGCGTGCGCCAAGTAGTAGACTAGGATTATGTGGATGCCTCTGAAAGTTCATTTGTAACCAAATAAAATGTGAACAAAATAGTTTCTTCTCCGCCACTTGCTGACCACACAAGCACCTGATGTAACTGCAGCATAGTCCTTTAACCATGATGCAAAACACGGAACCTCTTTCATAACACAGCGGCGCTTTGTCCTCGCCCCGCATGTAGAAGTGATGCCATTATCACTGTTCGTGCCACTTACCTCCCGCAAAACACACACACACACCCGCGTCACTTGCCAACAGACGATTTTTTACGGGTAATAAGCAAAACAACCGCATCACCACCTACAGCACGACACAATGGCGATAGTGACAACGCAGACATCATGTGATTTGCAAATTAAAGCTACATAAAACAGAAGCAACGCCCTGTACGGAACGTTTCGCCAAAACCTTTGCATCACACCACAGAGCGGAACAAGCCACAGCTCAGTGCTCTAGGCGCCGTACACAAAACGACAATGGTACGCAGGTACAGCATGAACTGTATACAGCGCCAAAAGAACAGCCTCTAGTCCGCTTTGTATCACCAGCACGTGCTTCCATGCACAAAGTCATGCTCGGCTCAGTGACAGGAATGAAAGCACACGGCACTTCACAGGAACATGTCGCCAACACGAGAAATGCAGACATGAAAACATTTTCAACCTCGGCAACAACACCGGCGCTTCAGTATAGACACCTTTTTGACCGCTACATGTCCATGCGAGCGTGTGACAGCAACAAGCCAGAAGACATCGTTTTGCGCTTCATCTTCAACTACAAGAGATCATAACATCATGCAAGAATAAAGAATAAAACAAAACGTTGGTGGCAAATAACATGCAGGAGGACACCATGAACGAAATGAAGGACACAAGACCTGCACCACACCTTCGCTTTAGAAGCGTAACGTGTTAGTTGTCCGCAGGGAAAGTTACCCCAGCACACCACTTGTTGTCACCAAAACACATTACATTACAAAGGAGTTGAAACGAAGTTAAAAAATAAGTTAAAAAAAACAATTAAAACGGGCCATCAGCGAGCAAAAGTAAAAGCAAAGCAAAAAAAGTTTTTAGGAAAAAAAGAAATTCATATTCACACCAAAGCTCTGCCAACTGAGGGCCATGAGAACCCAGAAGAAGAAGCGCTGTTTATTCCGTTTTTGTTGTTGTTGTTGTTACATTATCGTCCCATCGCCTTTCGCTTTTTGAATAAGAACTTGAGATCTCGGCAAAGTTCAACACCGCAACTCAGCGTGCTGACGGAAGGACAACCAAGAGGAACCCCAATTCTATTTCTTTACTCCAGTGCGTCATGAACCACCGAACCATACCACCTGCAGGACAGTTGCACGTTGCATCACTAGCGCATGAAATTGAAATAAAAATGGAACTTTTGCTGTTACAGATATGATGAAAAATTTAAAAAAAGATAGAACGAGTAATGTATTCAACAACTTATGTTTTGATGTCATTGTAATAACTTAGTCTTGCACCGCCACAGTCCACGGAGTGTATTTGAACTTCCACTTTTTCCTTTTAAATTGGCTGCAGTCAATCTTAGTGACAGCGAGTTTTATTGGAATCAGCAGCAAACAAGAGCGAGGGGGCAAGTGCAAGCAGACATGTGACGCGCGGGTGCACAAAGGCCTCTGCATCATTAGGAGAAAGAGCACGCCACACTATTTTGTGCGGACTTGCACACCGTGATCATCAACTTCGGCGCCACAGGAATCGCAGGAGTGGCTTCCACACCTCTCGAAGTTTGACTGTTTTCGCACTTCATACTCAAGTCTCATTTCTAGTTTTGTTTTTACATTCCGAAGACTCACAAGCAGTTAGTTACAACTTGCTGACTTTGCATGAAACACTCTCACAAACTTCGAACGTAAGGTGATACACACTAAATCTTCAGTAAGATTTGCAAAAAGTTGCACTACATTTAAATGTTATCAGTGATGTCACGATTGGCAGAATTGAAATCATATGTGTTTGTCGCGCTGAAAAACTGCGCCTTTTGCAGCAGTGGATTGACGCGTAGAAACAATTACCAGCCGCATTCAGTCTTGTGTGCTCCGGTGCCCTCTATCTGTTGTGCTTGTGGCATCAATAAACGCCCTCACGTCCACGTGCGTCGACCGTCGCCAGCTCGTTTTCCTCATCTTCAAAAGTGCACTGCGCGTTATCCCCGATCGCGCAGAGTGTGCTTATTTCGTCCTTCAGCTGCCGCTGCTTCTTTAATTCCACGAACTTCAGGCATTCCCGGCCAACTTTCTTCAGAGCCGCGCATGTTCCATTCCGACCGTGCCGAATCCCTTCCAAAATTTGCCCCATTCGTGAGTTTCTAGCAGAACCTCCGCCTTCACGGTGAAGTTATAAGTAACACTGTTCAACTCATCATATTTTGAGTGTTCAATTTGAATGGCAGACGCAATGTTGTCTTTCGCAGCTGTTTTATCGAGTGCTGCAAAGTCACTCAGGAGCGACGGGACGTCCTTCGCGGGGTGAACATTTGTGGAACTGTCGTACTTCATGTGTTTGTAACAATTCGACTTTCATTGCCATCAGCAAAGCCACATTAGCTCTTCTGGCATAACAAGTTGTTCGCGTGCTCATTTGGTTAGCAAAATTTTGTCGACCGTGCGCCTTCAGCTAGCACTGCGTTTTTTTGCTATTTTTTAAAGCCTCTTCCTTCTGTCCTGCGCCGACTGTGAGGTGCTGCCTTTCCATGTCTTCATCATGCTTGAGCCCACATTTGCATCCCAAAATACCTTACAGACGTATACATTATGTGCGTCTTCATCGCTCAGCTTGCTTTCAGTGCGCTTCCAATCGTGAGCGGGAGTTATTCGCTCGATCATTTCCAATGTTTTGGCAGTATGGCAAAGCTGAATGGCACACAACTTCCTGACCGCCATCAC
This sequence comes from Trypanosoma vivax, assembly GCA_021307395.1. NCBI lineage: Eukaryota > Euglenozoa > Kinetoplastea > Trypanosomatida > Trypanosomatidae > Trypanosoma > Trypanosoma vivax. The sequence continues at coordinate 11,560 of SOPI01000570.1, read as the reverse complement.
TTTTTCCGCGTTTCACGCCATCATTTTGCACATGTCACAGCACTTGCTGTTCATATCCTCCACCATCAAGATGTAGTCGACTAATTTCTCTTCAGCGCCAGCAGCAGCAGCAACAACAGCCACACCTTTCTGTCTTTTTACCTTCAACCACCACACTTGTATGCACTTCGCCTTGGCCCGTTGCTACTTCCGCGGTAGAGTGTGCGATTACTTTTTTCAGCAAGCGACTCAATTGGTTTCTGCGAGCAACTTCGACAATTGGCAACCGTCTCCTTCAACATCTTTTTGTAACATTTTCCAGCAGCTTAACCAGCGCTGCCGCGCATCGGCCAAGTTGACCTCAGCAAGCAACGCCTTTCGGCAACACCATTCGAAAAAGTTTGTACTTAATACCCCCGTTTGTATTTTTGAAGGCACCGCTGAGGTCTTGGAATCGACCACCGTATTTGTGTTTAAGGTTCCATACGTCCCTTGAGAAGGCATCGCGCATACCAAGTGCCTACCACTCAACTTGAGTGGTAAACTTCATTTCTGCCACAATTTCTACGGCACTCCGAAACACTCTGAAAAAGTTCAAATTACTTTTCCCAGTGCCGTGGCTTGACTTTCACGTCGCGGTCGCAGGCTCAGCCCTTGTCTTTTTTCAGAAGCCTTCGGCACATCATTCAACGTCTTGGAACCCTCATTGACTACCTGCCTTTTTGCCCATTTTTTTCGTTATTTCACGAGAAGCATTTAAAGTGGGCTGCTCTATTATCCGAAACGACACGTTGGTAATGGCGCACACAATCCACAGCAATTCAACTTCACAAGCTTCATTCTGAGAATCGCCTGAGCAGCCTGCCCCTTCACTTCCTCATCGCTGCCACCGCACGCAGTCACAACAGAAACGACAACTGAGCATACCTGGATATTAGCGCTGTTTGATGCCTTATTAAAAAGCAGTGCGTGAAGAAAAACAACATGACGTCAGGCATATAGTCTCGTTGCTGTGTAGAAAGCGCGGACTATCAGCACAGGAGGGCACTAACACCAACAGGCTTTAGCAGCATAAAAGTTGTTTTATTAACAGCCACGGGAATTTTTTTAACTGTAAACAACAGACCTCAGTGCCATACACCCCTTTCAAAACGAGCCACAAATACCAACCGCAGACCATCGTGAAATAATACAAAGAAATATTAATACTTATCAGAGCATGCGACAAGGGCAGTGACAAACGCAGATATGAAAAAAGCGACATCTTAGATCACAGTCGTCTGCAAGGAAAGTCTGAAAAGAGGGGTTGGGAGAGGGCAATTCAACAACCAAGCGGGCAATGTAAATCATTACAAGGAATGGACAAGAGCCATTACCAAAACGTTGATCGAAAAACTATAAATAACAAAGTGGAGAAGCGGGAAAGCGTTTCTAACCTCGCCTCCCGTGCTCCACTGTACAATGTTCATTTGCCGAAGCCCGTTTCCAATACAAATCCCGTCAGCAGGGTTCTCGGCGGAGGCAAAATGTGGACACAAAGGCCTGAACAGCTTGCTCTTGCAACGCCTTGCCGATAAGCGACGGCTCACGCGCCAGCGCATCAGAATGTGCGCCGCCTTTCTTCATTGTATTCATTAGCACTGCGTTGCCAACGCAAATGTGCAGAGTTTCCGGCGCCGCCCGCCACTCACACTTCCCCATTATCCTTAAACACAAGCGCGCCCCATCCGTACATGGAAGCGTCTGTCGCCAGTGTGGCCGACGTGGGTCGATGCCTTCGCGGTGCGACGTGTCTATTCCCCAGCAATGAGCTTAGCCAGCGTTTGCCTTGCCTAACCGCGTGTGCTGGCAGACCGGCGCCGCCGTTAAGCTGCAAAAGTCCTCCGTTGAGTTTTGTGAGCCTCAGGCACACAGCCTTCAGAACGAAACAGTACCCGAGCAGACACACACGCAGCGCACACCAGCGGTATACACCATCCGTGGCGTAAGGCGTTCCAATTCCGCCACCGCGAGTCCTTCCAGCGGCGGCACCTCCCTGAGCTTCCTTATCGTTTTGGGCCCAGGCAAACGGTGCCAGTTTCGTGGTCGAGAGGCACGCCGATAAATTCATGCTTCTTGGAGAGGCAGTTGCTCTCACCCAGCGTGGCGGCGCACTGCCTCGCATTCTGGGTTGCTACACGGCCCCACTTCTCCACGCTCCGCCGCGGCCCGCGATTCGAATATTGTCGATCCAAACGTGTATTTTTAGTGACTGTGGTGCGGCACACCTCGAACCCACCACCGCGGTGTCGCCTGCCAATGCCCGCGTGGCCGTGTGCAGCATTTCGGGGCCGCACTTACGTCCCATCGGGAGCCGCGTGAGCTCCACCAACCTGCCCGCTTCCGTGCGGCACCGGAAACTCGTGCGATTGCCTTGTGGCAGGCTGACCTGGAAGAAGGACACCTTTATATCAAACACGGTTGTGACCTCGCCAAACGCAGCATGCGGATAGCACGACACATGCCGCAGTGTCGGCCGGGCTTCGCAATCGTCGTGGTCGTTTTTGCCCTTCGGCCATGCAATGAAGCGCCTTCTCAGTCAGACGGGTTTCTCTTCTACGATGACGAGGGGCGCCATCCAACCCTTCGCATCTTCTTGCGACGCTTCGCAAATGACGCCGACCTCTCCATAATTCTGGCGTGTGCCTCATCAATTCGCAAACTCGTTTCGTGGTTTGATAAGTGCGGCCCCGGCGTCTGAAGCACATCGCGCCACACTGCGTCGAAGTGCTACAGGGCCCTGTTGCTGAGGCGGCGCCTCGCCCACTCCAGCGACAACGTCCACACATTCACCCTCTGCAACGGCAATCGCCGCTGTTCCTCCTCGGCGGCCGCTTCGGTAATTCGAGGGAGTCTCAAAAAGTTGTGCCCATTAAAAAGCGGCACTGGTGCCTTGTCTTTGCACGCGGCCTTTGCGGGCGCCCAAGGCAATTTGGCCATACCACCCGCGTCCCCAACATGAGGGCCGCCGACTTCGCAGAGCTGTTCAAAATGGCGGCCAAGTGTCCCGGGCACCGCGCGGTGCTGCGCGACAACTCTGGTGGGTCCGCGTGTTTCGCCAGCTGCGTCACAGTTCTCGGGCCCAAATCGTGTTCGATCACCGCCGCGGCTGCGTGCGCCGGCGCGCCCCGTTTTATTGAATGCGCCACATGCCATAAGGCTGCAAGATTATTTACACCGCGCGCATGCCAAGCGCTTCGAACCCACTCCCAACCCTCCGCACCGAGAGCTTCGCGCCTCGCTCGGCACAGGCTCCCGTACCTTCCGCACCTTTAGACGCGCCTGGTAATACCGGTCTTCCTCGCCTCGAGGGGGTTTCAGCCGCCACACGAGCGACGCAACCCGCGCACCCGGCTTTGCCTTGGCCATTTGCACGGCATGCCGTCGATTGTGAACGCACATGCCTAGCCGAGCCATGCCGCCCGCGAGGCCGCAGGCTCCTGCCAACACAACCATTTCGCCCCAGTCGTCTCGCAGCACAAAGCCAGGCCTCAGCGGCAGTGGGAGCATGTCGCGACACGCCGCTAAAAAGCGCCCGGACGAGGTCGCCACCAAAAACCCAAGCACGTCATCACACGCGCAAATCTCTTTCTCAGGCTTGAGTGACTTTTTGCCGCATCCACTACGCACCGCCTGCATCGTGCGAGGGCAGACACTCGATGTTGCCAGTGCGGTGTTGTTCTCCTGATGCTGGTGTTCGCTGCGGTCGCCTGTCGGAAGGACAGCCACCGCCCGCTGCTGGGACTGCTGCGCGGGGTGCCTGCTGGTCTGCGTGTCCGCGCGTCGAATTGCCGCGACCGCACGGACCTGCACAATTTTCAAGCAGCCGCTCTCGGCAATGAGCGCTCCACCGGCGCCCTGGAGGCTTTTGATGTGCTCGAGCGGCCACTGCATTTGATCTTTCAGCGGCCAATTATTTCGCTCTGCAGGCGTTGGCGGCATGCTCGTCACCGTGTTTCCTTCACTTGCAAGAACAACACGCTTTTCGTTAATGGCGCTATCCTCACACACTGATATTAAAGCAAGTAAAGTGAAAAGTGAAATTTGCCAGGCGGGGCTGGCGCCTCCTCGCCACACACTGAAAAAAAAAACCGCCAGCTACTGATGCGCTGCCAGGCCCTCCGGCACTGTCGGGTAAAATTTTCAATAACAAAACACCTGCCAGCACGGCGCATGGGACCGCCGCCCGCTTTCACGCTCACACGCAGGCGCATTGTTGGCCCACAGCACCTGCTTGTTCGTCCCAAAACGTCTCGACCGGCCGCTCGCGGCACAGCACACGCACGCGGGCACCCAGCAGCAGGCGTGGTCGCAATGATCAGGTTGTCGTCCAGCTGCACCTCGCACCGCTCCACTCTGCTCCAGAACGCATGGGCGTCGCCGTGACCCCCACCACCCTCACCTCCCCGGCAGCCATCGCGCACACCTGCCGCCTCTTCATCCCCTTGCGTCTCGGTGACGCGGGCAAACCATCTCCCACGAGAGCTGCTGCTTCACCACATCCCAGTCCGAAAACACTCCCTCATCCTCGCCATCAAACGAAGCACAGCGCCCGTCGTCGTGTCGTGGTTATCTTGCTTCGTCATCTGCACGCACACAATGGTCCAACTCGCGCAAGCACCTCGAGCACCCGCTTGAGCGACAGCAGCAGCGTCATGTGGCGGCACATCCACAAAATACAACGCGTCCGCCACGGGGAAGCCGACAGGGTCTGGCATTCACGGCACACTCGTCCTCAGGTGCATGCTCGCCAATGGCACTCCTCCTCGCTGATCGCCAATCTTGAACGCAACCACTTGGTGCTGCGCGTACCAAGCAATCGCTCTCACGCCGTGTGCTGGGCAGCGCGCTCGGAAGGCACTTCATCCTCACCACCACCTTGTCCACAACGCTCTCGTACATGGGCGCACACCAACCGAGCTTCTCCAGCACTTCTGCAGCAAGGCCCGGCATCTCCAGTGCCTTCGCGAGGTGCGATCTTGCAAAAAAGTAGTTAACGACGAGAGCCCTCAACTTCGCACAAATGACCTCAGAGGCGGCGAAGCTCAGGCAGTCGTCAGCCGTGCCACTCGCGGCACGCACGAGCTTTATGATTTGGTGGGCTGTCCCGTCCTCCGCCTTGATATCCCACAGCGCCACAGAAGCGCCATCGCAGCTTTGAGCATGCTTCTTATCATCAAGCACGCAGCGCGGCAGCGTGACCACCAGTTCAGCGCGTCGCTCAACCTCACTCCATCGCCGCCCGACTCCCACCTTGTAGGCCTGGCAGCGCTCACCCGCCCCACGGCGACACCACTCCTGCTGCGCGAAGAGCACCCTCACCGCAAGCGCGGGCAGTAGTTGGTGCTAATGCGGAGAGCTCTTCCTGTTTCTCCCACCACCGTAGCTGCCTTCATTCGGCAACGACGGCACAGCGCAGCCCCGCTCAGACGTGGGCAGACGGTCGTCATGCCATGCAGCGTGCCCACATCGAAAGCGAAGCCACACTCCGCACGGCACTTCCCGCTGCGTCCTTCGCGAGTAGTTTCCTCTCGCTCCATCAGCGCCTCTCACTGCCACGCGCCGCATCGCAGCAAAGCGCGTCCTCTGCTCTTCGCGGAGCACTGCGCGAGCAGCCATGGAGCCGGTCTTGTGGAAGATGCGCGTGCAGCCAAGAACACAACACTCTGCGTGACACGTGTTAGGCGCTGCGTCGGGTACGTTCTTCTGGCTCACGTCCAATGCGGTGCTGCACGCACACGGCCACAAAGCAATCGATTTACAGCCACACACTACAAACACGGCGACCGGCAGCTCAGGCTCGCGTTGGCGCTTCTTGGCCTTACCTCTTCCAAACGCACGCAGCGCACGCACACACACGCCCTGGGCGGCGCATGGTCACGACAGGACTGCGTGTCTCGGCGCCGCGTGGCATGGTGTGCGTCGTGTCTTCAAGCGGCGCGCAGCACGAGCATCGCTTCCTCGGCGTCGGGTTCGGAGGCAAGTGGCGCTGAGTGCACAGCTGCCCCTGGCGATGGTCCGCATCAGTGCTCTTCGACAACCAGTCACACCACACACAGCCTCGCAGCCAACGCGCCACGACGCGAGCCGCTCACCGCGCGACTTCCACGCACGCGTGGGCGCCCACACAGCGGCCTCCGGAGAGTCGCACGCGACAATCAAAGCTCGTTGAGCGCCTGACGGGCCCGCATCATCGCGCTGGAGCGGCGCCACTCCCTACCTTCAGCACCACCGCCCCTGTGCACACAACTAAAGAGATGGAAAGAAGCGCAATGTTGGCACGGCCTCACACAGCGCGGGCATGCAGCACAGCGGGTCGAGTGCGGAGGCACACTCCGTCGTGGGGAAAAAGGCAGCGAGCACACAAACACACTCAGACACTCAAGCAGACGGGTTCAAAGAGCAAAGTTTGCGCGGGTCAGACGGCAGCGCGTCACGGTAACCCACAAGCGCTTGCGCAAACACGGAAGAGACGTTACTTTTTACCACTTTAGCGCTCGGTAATGCGCCCTCCGCCGAACGCGAGCACAGCGGCCAGAGCAGGTCAGCGCAGCTCGGCACTCGGGCGAGAGACGCTGGCGAGCGGGCGGCCGTGTGAGTGCATCGCTGGTCGGCGGCGCGGGCAGCTGCACAGCCACTGCGCACTGCGGATGCGTCAGACTCTTCATATGAAACATGGAATGGTGGCGGGGCATGGGAACAGCAACAGGTGGAGAGCGCAAGGTGCGCGTTTGTGCTAAAGTGGTTTACAGACGGAAAACAATGGCGTTTGGCGGCGCGTAGAAGCGCCAAAAAGAAAAACAGGGCATTTAAGGACACGTAAGACAAAGGAATTCACAATGTTATTTTAGCTCTGATATCCAGGAAGTCAGTGGAAAGCATACGGCGTTGTTGTGGGGAAGTCACTGACGATAAAAGGCGGCCCTCAGCTGGCCGCGGGCATGGCAGCACTCGCACGCGTCACTCTCGACAAACGCTGCGACGCACGCCATCAACTCTCTGGAAGCAGCGCACGGACAAGTGACGCAGCTTCATCGACCGACTTCTGGTACTGCCGCACCTTCGTGTTCCAGAACTCGTGCGCGTCCTTGTGGCCCGCATTCCCTTCCATCCCTCGGGGAATGCTGCACCGCTGCCTGTTGCGCATTTTCTCCGTTTTATTCGGCTGGAAGTAGATCATCTCCCACTGCGCGTCGCGCGCGAAGTCCTCCCAGTTCGTGAACTGCGCACGCAGCGCGTCCTTAAGCGACACCAGCTTGTTCGTGTCCGTGGGGTGCTCCCTAGCCAGCGTCACCTGCAGCAGCACCACCGTCCTTCGCGGTGCACCGCGCTGCTGCTCAGCACCACTCGTCTCACCAGGGTGGCCATCCACAACGAAGAACCCATCGATCACGGGGTAGTTGTCATGGTAGTTCCGGTACAGCACCATGGGCTCGCACGTCGTCACCACCTCTGGCCTGCAGCTGTTGTAAAGGCACTCCACGCGCCTGAAGGTGAATTGCTCACTCGCAATGCTTGCGAGGGCAACCGTCTCCACAACGGATCGTCTTTGCACACGCGCACCACTGTCCAGGGCCCGAGTGCCTTGAAGCAGTCGCCAGGCGGACGCAGGACGCTGCAGTGCGGCGAGCACGAGGATCTCAAACACAATGCCGTTGCTCGTCGCGCGTGCTCGGGGTTGAATATTCTGGGGTCGCTCGCAACAATGTCATGCAGCTGGTCAATCATTTTACTCCGCACCGCCGCAGACACGGGCCTGTTCCCGCAGCGCTCAATAGCACCGCCCTCCAGGCGAACAAGGTCCACAAGACAGTGCGTCGTGCCGTCATCCCTCCACTCTACACTTCCGCAAAAACACGGAAGAGTACGACACATTGCCAGTGATCAGCGTGTTAAGTGCCGCTTGAGCTTCTCCCTTTCGCCTTTCATAACTCCTCTCACCAAAGACGTACCGCGGTGCGTGGCCAACCTCGTGCATGCGCTCTTGCATAACGCGCCATGACTTCTCCAGCTCAGCGCGCACGGCAGCGTTCCCCTCGGCAGCCGCGAGGTCAGCGCGTCGCATCCACGCGAAGTACGCCTTCATCTCGCGCGCGTGGTAGCGGTTGATGAAAAGGAACCTCGAGCCCATGTTCGTTTCGTCCCACACCTTGTAGTTCTTCTTATTTGGCGAGCTGAGCACAATGCTGCCCCACGACTCGCTGGGTAAGTCCGTGGGAGGTCCACATATTTCTTCGCATCGAGGATCATGTAGCCACGCTTCCCGGCATCAGAAAGTTCCGTGATACGCCCCACCCCAGGAGTCTTATCGTAGCACTCAACTCGCCCAGCCTCACCGCCGCTCGGCAAATAAAAGATGAACATCTTTTCACGTACGAGGAAAGTCACAACGTCCAGTTTGCCGGGTGCGTAGTGGAGCAGCTCGTACAGCAGGTGCGACCCAACACCAAATGACTTGCCAATGCCCGGTGACCCAACGAGAACGAACGGCGTTGGGGGCCCCTCCTTGCGCACAAGCCACGCGTCCAAGTCAGCCCTCACAATGTTCCACACGCGCACCGACTCCCTTCGTACAACAACGTCAGTGGCGTCCATCATTTGGAAAGGTGTGTCATCCGCTGCGGCACGAGTGTTAAACAGTGTAAAAGGCCACCCCTTCTTGGACGTCAGCACAAGCAGCTCAAGCCCGTCACCGCGCGCATCGTCAACATTCTCCGTTGGCAACTGCACGGGTGTCTTGTTCACCTCAGCGTCGGACCAAACGCTCGTAGGACGGCCATCAGCCACACACATGCCAAGCGGCTTGTCTGCCACGCCAGACAGCACGTGGCTCCACCTCGCATTCACCACGGACTCGAAGGCGTCAGGGACCACCACCGATGCGTACACGGCATTCACAACTTTCCCCCTCGCCTCAGCGTCCTTCGCAGCATTGAACGCATCGTCCAGAAGGCCACAGACCGTGTTCCACAGCCCGTCATCCGCCAACGCGTCTCTCACTGCGCGCTTGGCGTCCGCATTTTCGTCAGCACCGCCCCACCGCCGGACACTTGTTATTCCGTTTCTTCTGAGCAGTGGGACAGCCCTGTAAACAAGCGCGTACGTCTGACATTCAGGAAGGCTCAAGATCGTCTCCGCGGTGTTCGTCAGGAATGTAAATTCTGGTTCCTGGATCACGACGTCCATCCTCACGTTGCCATCAATATCTGTTCCACGATGGCGCACACGCTCAAGACACTCGCTCAGCAGCATGACGTTGTCAGGTGGTCGAGCACCACGCAGCAAAACGTCTGCCACGTCGCTGTTCAGCGTCCACCGCGGGCCAGGCACGCTCTCCACACGCGCCCGCGACAGGGGAGGCTCCCCGCACTGCCACCCTCGTTTTGCTCACGCGGCGCCGCGTCCAGCCATGCCTGCGCCCGTATACCTCACCTTGGCCTTCCTGCTTCCAGTGTGCGCAGGGGTTTCACATTAGGGAAATGAGCAGACAAGAAGGAAGGGGAGAAGCATGGAAGCAAATGGTGTGAGGCATTGCGAAACAAGTGGCGTATGCGCCGCGACCAGTGGCGGGGCGCGCAGGAGGGAAGGGCGTTGGTGTGGGCACGGCCGGACTGAGCAGGCGGCGCGTCACGTGCTCACCAGGCGTGTGCGGCGTGCACGTGCGTGGGGGCGAGCACAGCAGTCGAACGTGACCTGTGCAAGGCACCGCGTGTCGCATCAAGTGCTTCACACAACAACCGCACTGCAACAGCCACCAGACGCGCCACGCAACGGGCGCACGCAGGCCTCACGAGCGCAGCACCACACTGCCACGCACAGGGCGATGGCTCGAAGCAGCTCAAGGGGACAGCGACAGGGAACACACAAGGCGCGCACGCACGCACAGCCACACTCATTCGCTGCCTCTTGTGGAGGTGGCACTCGCCCTCGTGCAGCGCGGTGGCCCCGCTATGGCACACGCGCATCGCAGTGCAGCAGCTGAGCACGGGGAACGCTGCTCGCATCACCTCCTCTTCGCTGCGGCTGTGCCTCATCCTGGAAAACAGCAGCATGCCACAAAATGGAAAGTAAGTTCCACACCAGGCACCGCACGCACTCGCGTGTCACAGCGCACACAACGCAGTTATCAGCACAGGACACTTGCACACGCGCGCGTCGCCTGCCGCGCAAGCGCACTCGCACCGTCGCCGCAGCAGCACGCAAGCACGAACAAGCGTCCAACAGCGCAGCCACAAGCGCTGCTGCCTCCACTGTCGCTTCGAGCGCAGTTGCTCTCCGCAGTGCCACCGCAAGGTCTGCTGCGCTCGACACGCGGTCAGCAGTAAGACCAGCCATGCGGCAAGAGAAACTCCTTCAGCGCAGCGACACGGCACACCACATCCTTTGAGTCTGCACCGCATTGGCAGTGCTCCAACACGCGCGCGACTGCTCCCACAACACACACAAGCAGCGTGGCTTGTGCGACCTCAGTCATCTGCGCTTCCTCCCACCGCCCTCGCCACGCAGATGGACGGGCAGTGCGATGGCCACGGGGGGCGTGGTCCCTCAGCCACCGCGCCATCAGCGCGCGTCCCTGCCGGCGCGTCGCGTGTGCGAGCAGCGAGGCCACCTAACGCGAACAGGCACGCAACAGCGAGTGGCAGTGGTGCAGCGAAGCATTCGCCACAACTCTGCAGGAGTTCCAAACCGCGCGTGCGTCGCAGCAACGGCAAGCCAGCACACTCCAGCAGGCGCGCAGCCCAACATCCACGGAGCAAGAACTTCAGCCAGCGGCGCGCCGCACTAAGCGGCATTCTGTGTGGCGCTGCTGTCGCGCACGCTTCACCTCATGGCGTCAGCGTTTCCTGCGCCACTGCTGGCTGAATGGGCAAGTAACGCGACTTCCTGCCTGCTCCAAACTCGCCACCTCACCGTCAACAGACACGGAGAACTGTTCTGTCGCCACGGAGTAAACGCGCGGCGAATAGACGTAATGCCAGCGCACCTGCTCGCTCCACTGATGCATTGTGAAGCCACCAGCAGCGAGGCATGGCACACGTTGGGGAAACAGTACAGGGAAATAAGCGGAGGAGCGCAAACACGCCTTCATGAGCGGCGGCACTGGCGGCTCACCACACCTCACCTGCAACCAGGCACGTTGGTGCACAAGCGGATGGACGCTCACTAGGGTGCACATGACCTCTTGATGAAGTGGTGCGAGTAAAGGGCGACGCAACACACAAGCACAACGCGCAACAGAAAAAGAAAAAAGATAGATGGCACGTAAATCATTTCGGTTATCCAGACAACAAAAGGGGCGAAAGCGACATTGCGAGCGAAACAGAATACTCGCACCTTGACAACGCACATGAGCAATGAGTCACGGAAATAATTCATGATGCAAGCAGCAAGCCACATAGGAGTGAGACGGTGGAAAGGGGCGAGGCCCAAAGGGAGACAAGCCAGCGCGCCACATCAACAAATGCAATTGCACGCTCAGCAGCAGCCCGTGCAGCGGTGTGAAGCTCAACAGTAAAAACTCGTTGCGCGCACTCCGCATCGT